>OU343219.1:251471584-251618868 GCA_910596185.1 Chrysanthemum makinoi | reverse complement strand
AAGATAAGAAATGAATCACTAGGAAAAGTTAAACAAGAAACTAGCCGATCCAACATGTAAAAAGAAAAGATAAATCATAACACCCCATGATTACAAAAGGAAAATTGGATATCCTTAAACATGTTTAAGCCTCATACATTGTTAACTCCCGAACAAGTGTTCGAAAAATGGATTTAGATAAGCAAAAGTCGAAAATATTGTTGAAAAAAACCCTACTCTTTGAAAATGCCTAGAGCGATCGTGTATCCTCCTAATACACCAATTCACTTAGTTCCTAGATCTATTGCCACTAAAAGCAAGACCTTAATTACCAATATGTTATTCTTCAATTATTTGTTGATTTTGAGAAAACTTGTAAGAAAAGGATCACACCCCATCGTATTACTGAAGGGAAAGGGTTTTGAAGCAAATGAAAGAATGTTATTTAACTGAGGTCATGCCTTTCTTTAAACAACTAAAAGATCATTTTGAGAGTCTTAAAAAGGGGATGAAATCAGATATTAAAGAAATGGAAAAGGAATTTGATGCAATATAGTTATAGTGACGAGCTTAGCATTAAAATATAATGAGATTGAGAGGAAGAACTTGCATACCTTGAATGAGAATCTTATTTCTGAATGTATTGCTCAAGATGTGTTTTTCACCGCTACAAATTGTTCCATTAATGCTTCTCAATTTCATGAATTATCGTTGCTCGAAAGTCTCCCATGATCGTGTCATTGAGCTTGAAAAACTAATTCGAATCAAACGAGAAAATTGAACTGATGATCATGATAACTTGTGAAACATTTTCTAAATTGGAAGTTGAGCATCTTGCTTTGCAATTAAAATATCAACATCTAAAAGAAAATGTTAAAACCTCAAATATCAAGACATCTTGGATGCTCCCGAAGTTTGATGCGCTTTTGAAATTAACAAACGTGATGAACAAATTCGAGCTCATTGTAACACGATCAAAAGATTGAAAGCCCAAATTTCACAACTGAAAAGTGAAAAGAAGGATGCATCGGTTCCCATATGCTCCTTTAGATTCTCGAATTTCCAACTTCAAAACATAATGATAACTTAAAAAGGAAAATGATTGTTTTAAAGTTTCAAAAAGTTAATGATCAAACAAAGAGTTATGTGATTCATTTAAAGTTAATCATGATAAACAAATTGAAAAGATAACTTCGTTACTTAACGATATTGAGAATCTGAAGCGTGAGGTGAAAGGAAAGTTGCCAATCCCAATTAAAATACTGTTCCTAAGGTTTCTGCTTGTGATAAGTATGCTATCGATATGTTATATATTCCCCCACCCATTAGGAATAATGAACTTGCACATAAAGCTTATCTCTTATACCTTAAGGAAAGTTTGAAGGGTCTCCGTGAGATTGTTGAAGATGAAAGATTAGAAAAACCTTTTGATAGTACTATAGCCTATGCTTGCATGGATGCCAAACGATCTCAGTAACTCTTAGAGTATGTAATTGTCACAAGTCCAAATATAGCATAGGCTTAGATAGAATAGTTGTGCCTTGTTCTATGCCTAAAGCCAAGCATGTGACCTTTGATATGCCTTGTTCCATGTCGAAATTCAAGCAAGCAACCTGTGATGTGCCTCCTAGAATTTCTGATCCCAAAGACTTCTAGACCGTGAATGCGAAAGTAGTGAAGCCATGTAATGTTCCCATCGATACTTCTACAGATGTTAAGATTGACACTAAAGTTATGGTCAAAACCTAGAAATGCAAAGAAGGATAGGATTACGAAACTAAAAAGTGATCAAGGAAGTGAAAGAACACCATAGGGACAAGAAGTTTGATTTGAACAAAAGAATCGTTAGTTCTAGCTCCAAGCTTACTAAAATTAATTCGAGCCCTTATGCTGTCAAGAAAACATGTAAAAAATGTTTATTTCTCGTAATCATGATAAATGTGATGTGTTATTTCGAGGTCTAAGATTCATAACCCGTTTGGAGAGCTAAAAGATTAAGCAATCCTAGAAACCTACAGGAATGTGTTTACAAATGTAGGATTGGAAGCCCAAGGTGTCGAATATTAACGAATGGCAAACCTTACCCCTTAGCTAGATCCACTATGCCTAGAATAGTGCATGTTAAGGTTTGGAAGCCAACTGGTAGAATAATCCCATTAAGCACAAAATGTCATTTGACTAAGTCTGATGCTTCTACTAGTCAGCTCCTAGGGATAATGCCATTGCATCTAGGTTTCTCACGATTCAAAGATTGTTTATAACCAAAAGGAACCCATCAAGACGCTGGGGATCCAATGTTTCCAATTCTCTCACATCGCTCTGTCCAAAGCAGGTCGCGTATAAATCGTCCCTTGGTATTTGGATTCGGCGCTCTAAACATATGATTGGGCTCTAACAATGACGCCTCTGCTCACCGTGCCTCGTGACTTCATCATAATGGCGTCAAGTAGACACTTCAGGCCCCGCTCCTCAAAGAAAAGAAAAGTGTACGCCAAGCGCTTTATCTTTTGAAGAAGAGAAATCTTCATGTTTATGACCATTCTCATCGACATTCTTCATCAACAAGCTTCATGTTTCTCCCATGCTCATTCAGTCATCAATGGATCTACATTCATTAATGTATATTCTTATTCACTTAAATCAAAATGGCCGGATGCAATTTTTGAGGGTGAGAAGAGTGAATATACTAAATGATGATGGATGTTTGAATAATGGTTAAACGACTTAAAGTTTGATGACTCTCCTCCAACGCCTAATGTTTCACTCACTAAGGATAAATGGGATTTATTGTTTGGGATTCATTGGTTCAAGATATGTATGATGAGTATTTACAAATCAAGCGAATATTTGATCATCAAAGAATATGTGATTCATGAGTTCAAGATATGTTTGATGATCATCAAAGAAGTACAACTCAGACTACTAAAAAAAAAGCCCAATCTCCGTTATTCCTGCGCTGATAATGATTATCATAATATTGCAGTTGCACTCATGAATAATGATCCGCGCTTTGGTATTCCTTTGCCAAATATTCACGGATTATTGTTCATGAATAATGATCCACTCTTTGGTATTCCTTTGCCAAATCTTCATGGATTATTATTCCTCTCATCGTGCATGCTATAAATCAACCACATGAACTTCAAGGAAATTGTCTACCTCATCCGCCGGTTATTGGTGTATCCTCCATATCAGGCTCTACATGAATACTTTTAGGAAGAATACATTGATGTTGAGGCATCATTTGTTCGGTTCATTCAAGAGGTGAATGTACATCCGTTGTATGTTTATTCACATGTTGGGCATTTGACATAAGTTGATTACTCGAGTTACTCTTTTATCACTTATTTGAGGTTGAAGCGCTCACAAAGGCGTGTTCTTATTTGATAACTTGCTCGAGCTTAAGAATTAGAGTTGAAGTATTAGGTTATCTAGTTACCGCAATGAGGTGGATGGTTGAAGACCACGTTAACTATCACTATTAGGAGTTACTGTTTTACCAAAGGTCATGCAGATGACGATGTGGATAATATCAAGAGGTGTTAATGTCTCATACCTTGTTTGAGTGTGAGTACTTAGAGATTTGATTGAAGCATAGATTCTATTAATCATTCTTCCATCTTTAAGTGCAAGCAGACACAAATAATGGGAATTCGACTTCCGTTTCAAGTTTGGTATATTGTTTTTCTTCAACAAAGGGTCACTTCAAATTGTCTACATATGGGTTGATAAAGATAGTCAGCGAGAGTTTATGTAGCAGTTGATTCTCACAGGATTCATTTGGGCTATTTGAGTTCTTCTTACAAGATTTCAAGTTTATGGGTATATTATGTTTTACGATTCGAGGTATCAAAACCATTTGGGGGAAGGATATATTATTCCAACTATTTAGGGAAAGTGGTCTCTGGAGACCTTTGGTTTATGTTACCGTGCCAAATTGGAAGAAATGTGAGAAGAATATTTGGAACGTGGAGATGATACGCCATCGACATCTTATATACGGTTTATGATTCCCGGTTATATGCACAACATGTTCACTTGATCGGCTAATTCAGCTTATTTCGAGTTGACATCCACAGAGATGATTAGTGACTCAACATGTTACATGGATGTCATCGTCTCTACTCTTGTTGGGTACATGTGTACATTATGTGCTGATTGGTTATATGTTATATAACCGGAATGCACTAAAAAAGATGATATATTGTTCCCCAATAGACAACGTCAATCAATCGAAGAGTAAGGTGTACATCGGGATGCACAAAGAAGTTCATGTGATCGGCCGAATCGTTAATCCGGATTTGATAACCATCGATCGATCAATGTTTCAACTTACATTTCCTGTTCTCGTGTTCTTCGTGGGCCGAGCTTCAATCAATGAGACCGCTTTGTATTCAACTCTACTTCTTAGGGAAATGGTCTTTATTCGATGTTTGTCGGTTTGAGGGGAAGCTACCAAAGATTCAAATTGAGAAGGCTCATGTCCAGACGATTTTCTTAGAAGCATTGAATGCTTTGGTGGCAAAGTTTAAGAGATGTTGATTCCTTTCTTCTACAACGTGTTGAACGATATCTTTATCTCGGTACTCATTTCATCATTCTCTTAAACTAATTTATCTCTTGTAAATATTTATTCGAAAAACAAAATACAAAATTATAAAAAAAAAATCAAATAGAAAATATAAAACTTTCAAAATGGATAAAATTTGAAAAATTGAAAAATCTTCAAAAAATATTGTCTTTTTGTCATGTTTCTCTCGATTCGATAATATCTACGGTCTTGATGTTGTCATTCAAAGAATGACACGGGACTTTAGATGTTGTTCGAATTTAAAAAAAAAAAAAAAAATCAAAAAATCAAAAAAATATTTTTGGGAGAAAGAGAAACAATGGCTTATTATTGTCCTTCAGCAAGAACCCGCTTTTCAAAGAAAGAACAGAGCCATGCTTTTCATTAGATTTGAGAATTTGTTTGAACGTTCATCAAAAGCCTTCTTATCAACCAAATTCCATGCTCTGATTTTATAAACATTTATCTCGGCCGAATCGCTTAAAATAACTCACTATTTTTGATAATCATCCGACTTATTTGTCAAAGATCAATCTCTCAATCAACAACCTATGTCATTGATTGAGGGGAGAATGATTTCAATTAAATTAAAAAGTTATTTGGCATTCAATTGTTTTCAAAAGATATACATGCATGTTTTATCAATGGAGTTTAAAGTCTTGACATCCGATCCTTATCGCTTAAAACTTTCATAATCAAGTCACAATTCTTCCTAAAAGCTTTCAAAATCAATTTAAATCTATAAGAGATCACAAATCTCAAATGATTTAATAATTGTGATCGGGGGAGAATGTGATTTAAATTGGATTTAAATTGATAATTCTGTAAATGGTTTTATAAGGATGTACATGCTCTTCTTCCCACATGTGACAAACGATTTCAAATTTTCCATGCACATGTTGAGGGGAGCATCTATCTTAAACCTATGATTTGAAACGTGATCACTTATCTCAATGCAGGTTCCTCTAGTATGTGCAAAACTCTTTTCAAATCTCGAGGAACATATTGAGGGGGAGCAAAATCATGAAAACCTCATCCTTCCCCAAAATGCTTTATCTACTTGATTCGATTAGGGAAGTGATGTTGATATTTTTAGAAAATGGTAATCAAAGAAGTTAATTCTTTCTCTTGCCTCCGTGTGAAAAACTATTTCAAATACTTGATTCACATGTTGAGGGGAGTTCTTCTTCTAAAAATATCAAAAACAATTCATGTACAAAATGCTTTGATAAAATATCATAAGTATCCGGATTGATTTTCAAATGATTTTCAATTGGTTCCTATGGCAGATGAACAATACCAAAAGACCGACCAACTTTACATTATGTATGGTGATATAAGGACGATAAGGTTAGGTATGTGTTCCCATGATCCGCCAGAACCAGAGGGATCTACCTAGACTACTATCCACTAGTTAGTGTAGAGTTCTTAGGTATGATGATAAAAGGAGAAAAATGAGATATGGGAAGAGTGCAGTCTGAGACTGAGCTAGTACTGGAATAAACCCAACAAGGTTCTAGCTATGAAGTCTCGGTAAGCACCGAAGGGGTTGAAGAATTAAAAAGAATTGAATGAAGGGTGAAAACAAATAGCCCTCCATTTATTCAACCTTAGGGCGTAAAACCGGATTCATATGCTACTCGATGGTAACATCGGTATTGAAGACAAGACGCCATGGACCCAAAGGACGACCGCACTTCAACTTTCCAAACCACTCAAGTTCCTCTTAAAAGGACTTGTTTCATTCTCACGGGAACCTACATTATCTATCGACTTTCTCTTAGAGATTGTTGATATTGAAGAAGGAGACCCTCTCCCTAGTCTCCTATATAGGATCCAAATATGCACAAATTGAGTCTAGTGCCACGAGATCATCAATAAATCTCATTAGGACACTTTCAATGAAGACTCTCTGCTTCACACAATGTGGAATGAGAGATTATATCTTGAGTCCTACGCATTATCCTTGTGGTATTGCGTAACATCCTGAAAGTGATATGCACATATTCACAATGAAGATGGAAAGCCTTCTCGAGCCAACATCTAACAAGCTCCTGGTAGGTGGCATGTGAGATCTATTATATAGATCAACCATGTGACAACCGAATGTAAACAATGGGGCTTATTCAATCTTTTGAATCAATCCCGTTCAAAGTTATGGATTGACGGATACCTTTGAAAAACCCGCTTTTAAAACTCTTTTCATTAGCACGCCGACGCCGTACTAATTTTTCAAATCAAAGGTGTTTTATGATTGATAATTGATTTTCATTAAAACCTTCGTTATATTGCAAAACAATTTCTATTGAGCAATACACGATTTTTTTTCAAATCTCTTTTCATCAATCGCTGGACGAAATTCAGGTTCACTCAATTCGTTGTCTTTGAGACGCTCCGGTTTGAGAGAACGCCTAGAGCAGTACCGCTAAACCCTCGCCAAGGAAATTCTTCGGAATTATACCCATCACGTGCAATACTTGTACCGATCAACGTGGGCCGTGGTACCTCAATTCATCGAAAGTGATCAAAGACACTTTATTGCTAATCGCCTTATGCGTACACCCCGACGCTTGCAAATGATCGTAATGAAGCGTCAATCCATAGCCGCATGCTCACCTAACACATTCATCTCAAAAAGAAATCATGATTAGTGCATCAATGACTCTGATATTTTCAATCCATGCTTCACGCCAATATCATGAATCAACTAAAGCTTCCGCTACTCGATGAGAAGATATCATGATCCGAATGTGAGCATGTCGTCCCAAAGTCACAACATCACATAATACCAACACCACAATGGATGTATCAGAGATTTTCTATTTGTTGATGATCTCAAAAGTCGGCTCAACATTATCACGTGGATCAAAAGACCTCCACTTGGATTAACCAAACATGCAATGAGTGGAATCAATGACTACAAGCTTCGGAGCAAAGTACTACATCAAGAATGCAAGATCAATTGTTAATGTAATATCCGATTGTATTCAATGTCATTTTAGTATATGTTTGAGGTGACCTCCCTTAGGGGAGATTGTTAGGAATTAGAAATTCCGTGATATTAAAGAGTTGGTCACCTCAAGTATATGTAATCGTTAGAAAGCTCGTAGTCATAGTACTTTTATGTTAAGTAGTATTTAGTTTAGTAACACCGTGGATGACGGAAGGGTCTTTACCCACTGTATGCCTGATTCACAGCCCGTTGTGTGGCGTTTTATTGTAAGACTATAAATACTCTCTACCTTCCAAGGTAGAGAGTTGGAGCTCATAATAAGATTTTTCTTTCTCTCACTAAGTTCCCTAAACCTCTAACTTTCTCTCTCTAGAACTCACCTTTATACGCCCACTTTGAGTTATGGTTTGATGTGTATGTGAAATCCAATATCCTACAATAGGACAACATATATTTTTATGGGCTTTACTTCTGCACTTTGAAACAATGATGTAAAAGTATTTCTTAAATTAATCTATATTTTGAAAATGGAATAGAATTTCCATTCTTTACTACCTTGTGTTGTGTATATTGATTTAGTAGCACCCCATGACCCGAACGCTTCCGCTGTGAAATTTTGGGGGTGTTACAACAACGCAAAAGGAACCTACTTGGTTTGCAAAGATGTGTGAAGCTATAAGTAGCCAACAATCCATTCATGAAGCTGGATCCCTTGATAGATCTCCAATGCTCACTCCCGGAAACTATGATCAATGGGTGATGCGGTTCTTTAGGTTCTGTGATCTCAAGAAACCACATGGTAAGTTTTTGAAGAAAGTCATCCTAGAAGGTCCTTTTTAAATGCCTACTACAACAGTACCCGGAGATCCAACTGCTACTCCACCAAGAGATGATGTTACTTCGACTCTCAGAGTAGATCAGCTCACTACTGAACAACTACTTCACTTAGAAACAGATGAAATGGCAATGAAATATATCCTTTTGGGTCAACCCAATCTGATTATTTGCAGTGTTGATGCTCAGAAAACTGCTAAAGCAGTGTGAGATCACATCCATCTTTTAATAGAAGGCACAAAACTCAATCAAGAAGGCATGGAATCAAAACTTTACTTATCATATGAGAATTTCATGATTGAACCATGGGAATCATTAGAGTCATACTATCATCGGTTTACAGACATCATTAATGACTTGGACAAACACAACATCATTATGCCAAGGATTGCAATCAACACAAAGTTCCTAAGCTGTCTTGGTCCTGATTGGGAAAAGTATGTTACATTCATCCATCAATTCATCAAGCAAAGTACGGTTTGTTGTATGACTACTTGAAGCACCATCAAAAGAAGTAGACAAAGATAGAGCTCTCCATGGAGTTACTACAACTTTACTGGATAATCAAACTCTTGCTCTGTTTACTCAAGCTTGTTATCCTCAAGTTCCACAGCTGCCAACTGTCTTCACAAATCCACCTCAACCAGCCTAGATTACACCATATGATCCTTCACAGCAATCACAAGAAACTCAACTGGTTCCCTACAACAACAACTCTGATTCAACACTCTATAGTGAGACACCAAATGAGGATGCAGAAGCTTTCGATACGTTGAATCAAGGATTTTCGTTAATTGCTAGAGCCTTCGGTAGATTTTCTAACAAATCCAACAACCGTATTCGTACCTCATCTAACACAAGGAATCAAGCAGTTGTTAACAATGGAAGGGTTGAGGTTCAGAATCGAGGAAATGGTCGTCCGATGGGTAGTGGTCAAGGATTTAATGCTAACGGAAGGAATAACATGGGTGCTCCACAAAAACGTGTTCAAATGGTTGATCGGAAATGTTCGTGACCGATTAATGGTCTTGATGCTACAATTGCAATGAAAAGGGTCATTTAGTGAATGCTTTCCAAAAGCGAGAGAACAAGAGGCAGCACTTATCACAAGGAGGCTTTACTCTTGGCTCTCAAGGATAAAGCTGGTGGAACACTTACCAACAAGGAATAGAGCTTCATGGCTAATGCATTCTCGATAATGACATGGAGGACTTGCAAGCTAACGAATCGTAATGTTAATGGCAAACATGCAAGAGCTTTCACATGAGTGAGCACAGGCCAATGTATGACACGATGGCTTGTCTCAGTACGGATCCTAACATATGTCTTATACATGATCGATATCTCCATGCATCTGCATCCACGAGGCACATAGCGTTCAATATGAGCCTTCTACATCTCATCACGAAGAATATCAAATGGATCCCGTAGTTACATTTGATGATCAAGATGACCTTACGATTACCATTGATAATCAAGTTGACCCCGTGATTACATTTGAGGATCGAAATGATCAATATGTTGAGACTCAAGTTGAACAAAATGAGTCTTTGTCTAATCCAGATCCAGAGCTCATGACCTTATTTCAGACCACCCAATCTCAATTGGAGAAGTGCAATGAGATCAATAATTCTCTTCGAGAAAAAGTATCACTATTGACTAAGGATATTGAATGCTATAAGTTACAACTCAACAATTTTGAAACTAACGAGACGTGAATACAGTTTTGAAGTGGGTTTTGCAAAGTCATACCAAAACGAAAAATCTTTAGAAATACAGATACGTGATCTAGTTGCTTCCAAGAATGAATTGCTTTCTCAAATAGAACAACAAAAATTTGATCATATACAACAAGTTAATACTCTCACTTCGGAAACTCAAAAAGTCAAGTCGGAGTTGTTATCGTGTCAAAAAGAGTTTTCTGAGTACAAAAAACATTCAAGGAAACAAATAGATCTTTATCTCGATGAAATTGTCGCTTTGCAAAACAAAATCAAAGAGTTTCAAAATGTTATTTATAAATATGGTGAGTCAATCACAACAATTCAAAAGTTCACATTTAAGCCACATCCAGATAAATATGGGCCAAATCTTGCTGATTACAAACCACGTTTTTTCAATAGAGCATTCAATGCACATCCAAAGTTGTATAGTGTCGAACATATGATTCATGAATCTGTTGTGCGTGTCGTTGAATATAAACGTGAAGAGGAATTAGATGCAGAAGAAGAGAGTCAATTGAAAATGGAAAAAGTTGAATATAACAAACCATTTGATTATTCAAAAGGCCCTCTTATAACTTTTGTTAAACAACAGGATAATAAAAGCACACCTTGGGTTATCACACCAATTCTTGAGTCCTCCTCTCATGTTGGTCCTGTCCAACAAGTTGCACAAATTAATGGTTCTTTACCTTCTTTAAGTGAAATCACACCATTACCCGAAAGATGTAAAATCCTTAAATATTTTGATACATTTATGTCTGACATTAATCTTTTGGAACAAGAAATTGAACTTAATTCGGAAATCAAAATTGAAACTTTTCAATCGCCTTATGCGAGAAAACAAAGAGATATTTTTCAAAAACAACTTTTACCCCATGTTCGAAATCTTCGTATCTGTGCAAAATATTGGGAACGGGATATTTAGAAAGAGATTGGGCACATGAAAACAATTTTAAAGCAACAGAGGCATGGACTTTGAAAACCAAAAAGAATAACAAAATTTTTCGAAACCATGTCGATCGACTCTTGGAAGATGTTATCTGTGCTGATACCATATCAATTGTGTTGTATCATACTGCTGCTTCTGCTTCTGATAATATTGCTGTTAATTCTGTTGATATTGTTGATCATGTTGAGATTGTTGATAATATCGAATCTTTGAAAGCTGAAAATGAGCGTTTGATAACTGAACTTTCAAATGTAAAACGTCGTCTTCATTGGTGTCAAAATAATTGTAATAATCGAGAACTTGCTTTGCAAAACAAACTCAAACAGTTGAGTGCTCAAACTTTTGAACCAAAACTCGAACGACTGGATGAGGAAAATGTGTCTTTAAAGTGTCAAAATTTCAAATATGAACAAGAAATTGCCAAAGTCAAAACAGAATATGGTGTCATATTTAATTTGCTCAAAAAGACTCGTGCTAAAGCATTACAAGAACTTGATAATCATCTTGCATACACTAAAGAGGTCTTAAATGTTAATGGAAACATTCGCACTGAAAACCAAGATTTGTTACACACTATCATAGAGTTGAAAGAGGAGTTGGTGAAACTTAAAAAAGATAAGTCTAGTAACACAAATGTCCTTGCACCTGGAATGTTTAAAATTGACACTAGGATGCCTAATGACAAACCACAAGATACTAATGTGCTTCCTTCCACTTCTACAGGAGTATTTGCCTCTAATCCTAGCGTTAGCACTTCACAGCTTAAGAGCACAAATAGGAAGAATAGGAAGTTGCAACGTAAGAGAAGATCAGTAAATACCTCTGAAGTAGAAGAATACACTAGGACTTTGAATAAAACACATGTTGCACCTACTTTATACATTGCTTTAGAGAAATGTAATAGACAAAGTGATGTAACAAATGTTGAATCTTTAAGTACTTTGAATGTTTTGTTTGAAGCATCTTTTATTGGTTGTCGTAAAAGCATGTTTTCTGGTTGTCATGATAAATGTGTTGCTAAATCTATCTTATCTGGTAAACGAAAACATAGAAATCGAATTACCTCTAGGCCCACTAATGCTTCTAAGTCAGTGCTAGGTAAACCGCCTTCTAGTGTTTCTGCAGATATCATTGATGTACCCATAGAAACCACTTCACCTCATAGGAAGAGAATATCACCTAGTGCATTCACTAAGACCAAAGCACAAACGAGTTGGACTTGGTAGAGATGGTTACAAAATACAACTGGATTTAAATGGATTCCCAAAATTATAAACATGCGTGTTTCAACTGTAGCTGTAACGGAACCCTCTAACTCTTCGGGTTCCACCTCTACTTCTATTACACATGTATCGTCTATGTGTAATGCATGTAATACATAACATCCTTTGGATTGTTGATAGCGGATGTTCCCGAAACATGACGGGCAACCTCAAACTTCTTACACTTTGTTTCAAAGTTTATTGGCACTGTCAGGTTCGGGAATGATCACTTCGCAACTACCATGGGCTACGGAGACTACATCAATAGGAACATCAAAATTAGCAGGGTTTATTACGTTGAAGGTCTTGGACACAATCTTTTCTCAATTGGCCAGTTTTGTGATGGTGATTTGGAAGTTGATTTTAGGGAGAAAACTTGCTTCATTCGTGATCTACAAGGAAACGATCTTATGTCTGGAAACCGCACTTCAAGCCTTTACACAATTTCAATGCAAGACATGATCGCTTCATCTCCCATCTGTCTACTTTCTAAGGCAACATCTACAAAATCATGGTTGTGGCACAGAAGACTTTCACATTTAAACTTTCAAACCATAACTAATCTTACACGACACAAAATGGTTGAAGGTCTTCCAAGGTTTAGGTATTCAAAAGATCATTATGCTCAGCTTGTGAACAGGGGAAAAGCACTCGTGCTCATTTTACTTCAAAGGTGGAAAACAACTCTCAACATGTTCTTCATCTTCTTCACATGGATTTGTGTGGCCCTATGCGTGTGCAGACGATTAATGGCAAACGCTACATTCTCGTAATCGCTGATGACTACTCCAGATGGACTTGAGTTTATTTTCTTCAAAGTAAAGATCAAGCTCCACAAATGATCATCACCTTTCTCACCAAAATTCAAGTTCAGCTTCGTAACATGGTTAGACAAGTCAGAACAGATAGAGGAACTGAATTTGTGAACCAAAATCTTCGAGAATAATTTGAGAAAGTGGGAATTGAGCATCAGACATCCATTGCACGGACACCAGAACTAAATGGAGTTATCGAAAGATAAAACCGTACGTTAGTGGAAGCTGCAAGAACGATGTTGATAAACGCAAAACTTCCAGATTACTTATGGGCAGAAGTCGTGTCAACTTCATGCTTCATGATACGCGTACAACGCGCGTTCAGGGTCAAAGGAAACTTCCTTTTCTTCGAGAAAAATTTTCAACCACCTAGGCAGTGAACCTAATCGTTGTAGTGTAGTATTAGGGTAAGCCTTGGGATTGATATCGTTCTCTAGGGGAATAGGAATGCTAGTGAGAAATTACTACGCTAAGGTTGGAGTTGAGGAAGATTATTTTTTTTTATCTTTTTTATATTTTTTAGAAAATTGAAAGGTACGATCTAGGGGTATTGGATTTGGGGGTAGTACTTCTACCGATTACTCTACTTATCTAATTATATAATCTAAGCTAAGGGGTAGTCTATGTCTACTGATGTGTGCTCGTATGATGATTAAAAATGTGTTTACCTAGATACTATTACTCCCTAGTTATCTTTTATTGATGGTTGAATTATCACGTCCTTATTCTTAACGCGTTGTGTCTTCTAAGGTCGTAGGGTATGCTTTTCACCCTAACTCTTTGAAAAGACCTTAAGGTTATTGCCTATAAAATCTCTAGGATTCATAAACTAACTCTAAGGTTATCTTTGGATTTTTAGCCTACAATTACTCTAGATGATCATAAACTAAGGTTCACAAAGATTACTTAAGCATTAAAAACACAACGATGGCCTATTGCAATCCTAAGCCAATTACAATTAAGGTAAGAGACAACCGATCAATAATTAATAACTAGGTTTCATAGATCTAGGCAAACACATAAGTAAATTAGCAGGACATGGTAAACATGCAAGCATACACACATACAATCGAAGACATAATGAAATCAATGAAGTAAATAACTTATCATGATGTAAAATAGGGTATTAAAACCTTAAGTTACTGCCCAAACAGGACAAAATTCGTTTTAGGTTTTTACTCCACAAATCTACCTCCCTAAAAGTCTGAAAATCGAATTCTATATATAGAGTTACAACTGCGACGGCGTCACCTTTTAATTGTGACGTCGTCGGATCGCCGCCATTAGGGTTTTGTCTTGACCAAGTCAACTTTGGGACGGCGTCACGTTGTGGTTGTGACGCCGTCAGCTTCAACTTCTGACGCCGTCGGAATCTGGCTCTAGGCCGTCTGAGGGAAAAGGTCTTCGTGATACCCTACTCTTCAAAGCCAGACGCCGTCAGGTGCAAAATAGCGAATTCACACCTGAGCCATCACAATTATTGGGACCGCGTCGCTCTTTGTTTGTGACACCGTCGGGTGAACTTCCAGCAGCTTGAGTGTCTTGATCTTGACTTTAGCCATTTTCTTCACATATTCATGCCTTTTTGTCCAAATAAGCATCATTGCAGCATTGCAGCATTTTGCCTTCAAGAGACGTAAAAAGTGAAAAGGAACGAAATTAAGCAGTAACAGATATAAAAGTGGGCAATTAAGGGCTTAAATGACCCCTCAAAAGTGTACCTTTTAAATCCTTATCACTAAACTTAGAACCGTTCTATGATAACCAAACGCCACAACAAAACACCCTATGAGCTTATCAATAACAGAAAACCGAATCTAAAACACTTTCACGTATTTGGTGCTCTATGCTACCCAAATAATGATCGTGATGACTTTGGAAAGCTGAAGGCCAAAGCTGACATTGGAGTCTTCGTTGGATATTGTGAAAACTCAAAGGGATACCGGATCTGGAATCGTCGCACAAAGGAAATTATGGAAACTATTTACGTAAATTTTGATGAGCTCACTTAAATGGCTTCTAAGCAAAACAACTTGGAACCCAGACATAACCGTCTCAACTTGCCTTAATCATCAGCTGATCAAACCTTTCAAATCACTCGTCGTCAAATGAAAACATTGTTTGCTCCATTGTTTAGTGAAGATTTTGATCAACGTGCTCTAGATGTATCAAATGTTTCCGCTGCTCAACCTGATAATAATCCTTTACCTGATACACCTAAAACAACAACAACTGTTGTTAATGCACCTCCAATTTAATCTCCAACAACAGCCAAACAAATCGCTTCTAATGACAATGACCCATCTCATGATATTCTTAATCAAAATGTACTTGCACCCGCATATTATGGTGGAAATGCATTCTTTAACCCCTTCACTACTAAAACTGCAAATTCAGATGTTGCGGAATCTTCTACCAGCCATCTAAATCCACCAAATTTTCACAATGTATACCAACATCAACCCTCCATACACCAATGGACTAAATACCATCCTCTTGTTAACATCATTGGCAACCCGAACCAACCAGTCGTAACTAGACAACGCCTTCAGACTGATGGAGAACATTGCATTTATGCACTAACCGTTTGTCAAAATGAACCCAAAAACATTAAAGATGCAATGACTCACGACAACTGGATCGAATCCATGCAAGAAGAACTGAACCAGTTTAAAAGTTTAGAAGTATGGGAATGGGTTGAAAGACCAACAAGGGTCTACGTCATTGGTCTCAAATGGATTTGGAAGAATAAGTTAGATGCTGAAGGTACGGTTATCCGAAACAAGTCGCGTCTCATGGATAAGGGTTATAGACAGGAAGAGGGGATTGACTTCGAAGAATCATTCACACCGGTAGCTAGACTTGTGACTGTACGGATATTTCTGGCATTTGTGGGTCACATGAACATCACTGTTTCTCAGATGGATGTCAAAACTGCTTTTCTGAATGGTCAACTGAAGGAAACAATATATGTTAGCCAGCCAGAAGGATTTGTTGATCCAGAGTTCCCTAATCACGTCTATAAACTGAACAAGGCTCTCTACGGTCTCAAACAAGCCCCTCGGGCGTGGTATGATAAGTTTGCATCCTTTCTCTTTGCTAATCACTTTATCAAAGGATCGGTCGACCCAACACTGTTTATTCAATATCATGGGGCACACATTTTAATTGTTCAGATTTATGTGGATGACATCATTTTTGGTTCTACCCATAAAAGTACTCAAACGCTTTTTCACATCTAATGAAAACAAATTTTGAAATGTCAATGATGGGTGAACTTACGTTCTTCTTAGGACTACAAGTTCATCAATCACCCCGTGGTATTTTCTTAAGTAAGTCCAAATATGCTCTTGAAATATTGAATAAACATGGAATGCAAAGTTGTGACACCTATGCAACACCAATGGCACATACCAATAAACTGGATGCTGATTTACATGGGAAATTGGTTGACCCTACCAAATACCGAAGTATTATTGGGTCTCTCATGTATCTAACGGCCAGTTTTGCTCCCGTTATCAGTCAAGGCCAACTGAAAGACACCTCTCTGAGGCTAAAAGAATCCTCCAACATGTCAAGGGAACCATTAACTTGGGGATCTGGTATCCGAAGGATTCTGGTTTTGAACTAATGGCTTTTTCAGACGCTGACCACACAGGATGCTTAGATTCACGGAAAAGTACTTCAGTAGGTTTACAATTCCTTGGTGATAAATTGGTGTCATGGCAATCGAAGAAACAGGATTGTACATCGCTGTCATCAACTGAAGCTTAATATGTAGCCATGTCTGCGTTTTGTGCTCAAGTCATTTGGATGAGAACACAACTCAATGATTATGGTTATGTATTTGACAGAATTCTGGTGTACTGCGACGACAGAAGTGCTATTGCGATCTCGTGCAACACCGTTCAACATTCAAAGTCAAAGCACATCGATCTTTGATATCATTTCATCAAAGAGCATGTGGAAAAGGGTACAATTAAATGATACTTTGTAGGTATAGAACACCAGTTGGCGGATCTTCTCACTAAAGCCTTGCCTCCCGCAAGATTTACTGATTTGATTCACCGTATTGGTATGAGGTGTTTGACTCTAGAAGAACTCGAAAAAGTTTTAAAACACTCTTGAAAAGTCAAACACCAAAACCTCTTTTGTAAATATTTTTCAAAAACAAAATACAAAAATATAAAATCTTATAAAATCCAAAAAATATTCTTCTATCTAAATTTCTATCTGAAAACCAAACATCGCAAGTACAAAACTTCCATCAATACAGTGTTCCATTGAACATTTCACTATTTTTCCCGAACAAGTGTTGAGGGAGAGAAAGTAAATATTTTTCTGTTTCATAAAACCTTGTACTTGCATGTTACCAAAAATATGTTGTTTCAATTTAAATGGTGGAAAATTATCTTGTAATATACCATCCTCGGACTCAAAAGTTTACAAATTTCACTATTTTAAAAGTCGAGGGGGAGTATCGTTAAGTTTCTTGCCCAAAATGCGTTTTGTTTAACCAAAATGGAAGTTAATGGGTCTTGGTTGAAAATGTTTTAGGTTGAGGGACTGATTTTGTCATTTTTGTAAAGTAATTTTAAACAAAATCACCATCTACTTCATTCATAGCATTTACTCTTAGCATTTATTACAAAACCAACCAAGATCCAACGATCCAAAATCGTTCCTCAAATCCGTTCATCCACTTCAAAATCTGTAAGTACCAAAATGTTTTGATCATGTTTTTAAACAATGGTTTTTAAAAACTTTTCAATCCAACGGCTCAAATATGAAATATTTGATTTTGAAAGTTTACGCCTAAGCGTATGAATGAGATTACGCCTAAGTGAGTTTTTTGGTGAAATGGGTGATGTGAAAACCTTTCTAAACCTGTTATAAACCCATTTCAAGCAACTAATTTAACCCGAAAACACTAATTAGTCAATTTTGGTAATTAGGGTTCATGTTTGAATTTAGGGGTTTTCGTATTTGTATGTTTTGGTGCAATTAGATACCTAGGTTAGTGTTAGAACATGCTAAGGAACATGAATTGAGCCTTTAATTCCACCAAGAAATATCAAAATGTGAAAATTAAAGTTTTAGGGTTTATAGGTTCGTTACCCTTGAATCTTTTGATTCTGTGGGTGTTTTATGATAAAACTTGTTCTAATCTACTCCTTCGACATCTAGGAATGTGCAAAAACAATCTTGATTGAATTTCATAGCTGAATCTGTTATGCGTAGATTCTAGGGTTTAGGGTTTAAGCCTCTTTACGCCTAAGCAATTTTTAGGCTTAACCGTTTTATTCTAGTGCCTATTTTGTGTTTCTGATAGTGTTAGGATTACTTTGTAATCAAGTTTTCTTGTTTATGATATTTCAGGTTGATTACTCGTATAATTCAGACAAAAGGTGTTAATGGTTTACGCATAAGGAAAACCTTTATGCGTAATGGTTATGCATAAGAGTAATCTTACGCGTAACACTTACGCATAAGGGGTCTACAGTGGGACTATGCATATCCTGGAAGGATATGCATAAAATAGGTTGTTTACGCCTAAGCTTTAGTCTTACGAGTAAAACTTACGCGTAACATATTTTGATTAAGGTTACGCGTAAGCACATAAGCCTTTGGACTCATTTTACACGTAAGGATTTCTTACGCCTAAGACTGGCCCTTACGCTTAAGCTTACGCATAAGCCTAAACTCCTCCTTTACACATAAGTTCACATGTTTACACCTTGTTTTTGAATTGTTAAGCGTATAATAACTTGTAAAATGTTACACGTAAGTCACAAAACCAAATGTTACTCATAAGCTCTCAAAAGTTAAAATGTTGTGTGTTTATGTGAAACTTGGACATTAAAACTTCAAAATTAACATATTCACGTAACTTATCACATCGACTTCAAACAATTAGACTAAAAGTGACTTTGGACTCATAACATTTATAAACATGATAACTTCAAACAAGTAATTGGACAATAAATCAAACTAAGACTAACACAATGTGTTTCAATATGTTGGTTCTTTTGTCTAAATATCTTTCAGATCACGAATGGCTGCCAATTAAGATAACCTCAATGCCCCAAATATGCTCACAATGGCAGATATCTTCCCTGCCGGTTAAGGCAAAATCATTGGGAAGAACAATCTCCATGTCGACTTCAACAACTTCACGTGCTCTGAATCTTTGTGCAAAGTTGCTATTGACATTCTCAAGAATCACCTGTTCAATCTCATGCTCACCAACACAACCACTGTACCCAATATCTACATTCATCAGTTTTGGCATACTATGGACAAAATTGACGGACAAGATGCGGTCAAAGTGACCCTTGGCACTAAGGAAGTCACGGTCACTGTGGGAGATCTTCGCGTCATTCTTCTTCTACCGGTCATACCTTCAACTGAATACGTCCCGATTCCTAATGAAGAGGAGGTATTGGATTTCTTGATCAACATTGGATATGACGAAGCTTCTAGCATCATCTCCAAGCATTCCAGAGTCGATCTTAAAAATATCCCACAACCCTGGAAGACCATCTATCTCATGATCGCCAAATCAGTCTCAGGCAGAGATAGTGGTCATGAACACCCGAAGCTCATGCATCTACAAACCTTCTAGGGGATGGTTCATATGAACCACATTGATTATGCTAGTTTGATCTGGGAAGACATGATGCAACACTACAGGAAGCCTGGTACCAAGATTCCCTTCATCAGATACACCAAGTTGCTAATCCACAATTTTCTCGGGAAGCACCAGGATATCCCATTGAGACTGAATGATCCTGACATGCACTCTATGCTGAATGAGCCTACCTTCAACTGTGTTAGGTTCAAAGAAACATCAACTAGAAAACAAGGTGCAGAACTCCCTGCTTACTTGATTGCCGATGCAATTATGGATCTTCCGAGCTACAGACATTACAAGGAAGTTGTGCTTGCGGGAAAAGTTGGCTTCATGGATGAGAAGACGACTCCAGCGGTTACAACAAGGGCTAAGAGAGCTGGAAGCACTGGAAGCACAACAAAGTACAAGAAAAGGAATCCAAGCAGAAAGAGGAAGCCAAAATCATCCATCCTAAAATAGAACCGGAACTAGTTCAAACATCACTTCAAGATGACGATTCTAAAACTGAGTCAGATGATCTTACTGTGTACTCCGAAGTACGTACAGATGACACATCTATCACGACGATACAGAGGGACAAACCTGCTAGTCCTTCATCTGACAAAGGGAAGAAACCTCTCGATGAAGAAGAAGAAGAAGAGGAGTCTGATTGGGAGTATGATCCTAATGCTGCAGAGAAACAAATCCAGAAAACTCTGAAGCAACAAAGGATGGAGAAAGCTGCTAATGAGTTTGCACTTCAACAAATAAAAGGACCTGGAGGTTCCAGCGGGGGTGCTCTCTCTACATCCGTTCCTGATCCGGTTAATCAACCCGGTAAAGGAACCGACACCACCACCAAGGAACCTACAGAAGAAAATCAGCAAGAGGATGACGAAATAATCGATCATGGAGATGACGAAGATACTGATAAGAGAATCACAGAGAAAGATGTTTTGGAAGCGGAAAAGGATAGGGCTGCAGACGAAGCTGCTAAGAAGGATGAAGAGGAACGCATAAGAATGGAAACATATAACTATATTCTGGACAACCCTGAACACAACCCTGAGCAATCTTCAGAACCACCCCTTGACCCCTCCAAAACCGAATCATCCATTCACTCATCACCACCACTATCCAAAGAAACAACAACAAAATCATCTTCAGGAACAAATATTGAACATGCTGGCTGACAAGGTCATCAAGCTTTCTTAGCAGATTGTAACACCCCCAAATCTCGGTACAGCGGAAGACTTAATCAAGTTTTCGGGGCGTTACAATTGGATTTGTATCTCACAAAAGTATAGCAAACAAGATAGTCATTTTCATTCAAAACCAATCCCAAATTTAAATATTCAAAACATTAATCCAAAAGTATAAATATTAGGCCCAAAACATGATTTAATAAAATAGGTCCCCATAATTTATCAGAGTTAAATATGATCCTTGAACCATGCCTTCTAGCCAAGCTTCCACCGATCACGTATTCCAAATATCATTTAAATACCTGAGAAAACATGCTAAAAGGTCAGCTTACGCTGGTGAGTTCACAGGTTTAAATCCAATAAAATCGTAGTGGACCTGTAGGAGTTGATTTACTATGCAAGACTAAAGATAGATAAACATCGTTCACAAACCGATCCTAACCGGATCACAATCCATATCCCGCATCCAGGGATTACTCAGGCCCAGCGACTCTAGTCCAAAACTGTCATGGTAAAGTCTAGAACGATTTCCAACCCCGGACTAGGTCGAGGTAGAAGTCTATTCTTAGCTAGGCTACCATTATAGCAATTAGGATTGCTACCCTAGTCTAAGTCAACGAATACCGCACATCTATCTAAACAGTCAAGCACATAAGCAAATCCAAATAGTTTTAAAGGTCCAAAAACAGTAGCATGATTCTCACCCCAATTTAGTTAAAAACGTAGATAAAAATGGGGCTATGAAACTCACCTCAAGCAAGCAACGCACGAATAAACACTAGCAGAAGATAACAGGTAATCACGGCACATCAACTATCGACTCGGCACAACCTATTCATGTAAACCAATTTTAATATATATTTCCCAAAATCAACGTTATCTACCCCAATGTATTCCATTTCGTTATTTCCAAAAATGTCTTGTTTTGCCGTTTAGTCCTAGTGTTTGATATCCTCATGTGGGTGTATCGACTCAATATGATGCCATGAATGCACTCAAACAACCAATATGTGACTCAATGCAACACAACAAGACATCTAAGCGATAAGCTCCATACTCCAATAAGTTTTGGAATAAATAGTAGATCTTATCGAATTCGTCAACTCGATAAACTCAATTATTTATTCGTGTCGCTTATTATACCATAACCCAGTCGCATCCTAAAGAGTCATAAGGATAATTCACCCATTAATAATGTTACCCAACGTACCTTAGCAGGCTCTTATTAGATTCGTCAACCTAATAAGTCCGCTACCTACGTGGATCAACACTATTAATGTTAGGTTATCTGTAACCCAAGCACACAACGTAAGTAAATAAATACTTGAAAATAGTATTTAATGCCCATAATTGGCATATTTCGATAAATGTGTCGAAACATTAATTACTTATTTATTATAAAACATTTCTATTTTTAGTCGTTAGGTTCCATTTGAAATAGTATATAACAACATAAGTCTTGTTATCAATATTTTTGGTATAAAAGCCCTTTTTATTATTTATATTTCATAGTCTATTAGCATTTTCATATATATATTTCGTCAATTTTCAATATTAGTTTCATATCGTTATTCGTTTTGAGTCCACAAGCACAAGTCATGACTTCTCGGCTTTTAATCAATCAATAGTCCAAACTATAATAAAGTCCATGTTACGGCGTTGTCGGGGTCAACTATTGACTAAAAAGTCAAAGTAACACCGACGTTGCTCAAAGTTGTCAATTTATATATATCAAGTCGAAATAAAAGTCATAATAGCGCAATTCAATCCCAAAGCAACTCCAATCAATCTCGCCAACCAATCAACCAACCAAATATACCTGAAACCAATGTTATGACCCTAATGGTCATGACACGGTCATAGTTAAGACCACATGAACCAAACAAGCTCTGGAAGATTTTCGGCTCCACGAGTCTCATCCAAACACCAACAACATCAACCCACAAGCTACCACGACAACTCGAACCGGACCCTTGGTGGCTTGTACGCCCCATATGCACAACCAAACACCTCCCAAATCAATACCACAACATCCAAACACAATCAATCAACCTCCAATCATCAACCAAACATCAAACCCATCATCTATTCTAACCAACAACATAAAACTAAACCTAAAATGCAAAGACCCAACAATATGATGCACCACATAATTCCAAAACACTAGCTACATGTTTATTTAAGTGTTAATTAGATTTAATCCCATGTTTAAACCAAAAGCCCGAAATTTTTAATTATGCTCGAAAAATAATCATGCCATATGTGGCTTTACAAGGCCAAAACAAGCATGACCCATGTTCCATTTACCTTATTCAAGCACGATCTACAATATTTGATGAGAACCCTAAAAGTACGAATCTTAATTTGAAGATTTGAAGGTGTTATGGAGGTCTAGATGGCGCGTGCTATATATGGTTGGAAAGAGGAGAAAGAGAGCTTAAAGATGGTGGTGGAGGTGGGTGGTCACGCGCGGCGGTGTGGCCGAAGGTGACCGGAACAGTGGCGGCGGGCGGATAATGGTTTAAGGTTAGGGTTTTATATATTTTTAAGGAGAGAGAGAGTTAGAGAGAGAAAGGTGTGCGTGTGTTTTTAGTGAGAGAAAGTGAAGAGGTAAAATGAGAAGGTGATGGGGTATTTATATTTAGGAGGGAGGGGCCTCAAAATAAAGAAAAAGATGGGGAGAGAAAGGTGTGTGTGTGTTTTTAGTGAGAGAAATCCGAAGGCGTCATTTTTTGTAAACTATCCCGTTTACCCATTTCCGAGCTCATATATTGTCCCCCGAGTGTCCCACGACGTTCATTCGACTTTCTATTATCGTTATTTATGTTTTTCCACAAGTTTTGACTATTTATTTGTAAATTTTCGAGTTACGGTCTAGAAGTTATGTTATTTCTCGTTTTAGGCTTTTCTAGTGCCGAATCAAATAGTGCCTACCAAAAAGAGTTAAAACTCACACGATAACTCGTCCAGTAATGAAATAAACCATAAAAACCAATAGACGATATAAAATCAAGTCACGGTTGATAAAAATAGTGTTAAAGGCAAAACTCGATTTAGTTTAACGTAATGCGGTCACCTAAAATAGACTCCCTAAATTGCCAGTTGTCACAGCCACCCAGCCTCAGAAGAAACCCGTCCCGTGTTTCACTCTGAGTTGCTTGATGTCATGAAAAGTTTAGGATACTTCCTACGGAAAACGTCCTCACGTTCCCAAGTGAATTCCGGTCCATGTCGGGAGTTCCAATAAACTTTGACAATCGGAATACGGCTATGCTTCAGCCGTTTAATCTCACGATCCATGATTTCAATCGGTTCCTCAACGAAATTCAATTTCTCATCAATACGGATATCTCTTAAAGGCACAACTATGTTTTCCTCTGAAATACATTTCTTAAGATTACTAACATGAAAGACATTGTGTACACTGCTCAATTCTGATGGTAGCTCCAGGCGGTATGCTACCGGTCCGATTATTTGCAGGATTGGAAAGGCACCAATATATCGGGGATTGAGTTTTCCATGCTTTCCAAATCGAATCACTCATTTCCAAGGAGAAACGTTTAACATAACACGATCTCCAACCTGAAATTCTAAGGGTTTACGTCTCCTATCGGCATAACTCTTTTGTCTATCAAGAGCGGTTTGCAACCGGTTACGAATCTGAACTATCTTCTCAGTGGTTTCTAGGACAAGTTCGGGGCTTGTAAGTTGAATCTCACCAACTTCAGCCCAACAAACAGGAGAACAACATTTTCGGCCATACAGTGCCTCAAATGGAGCGGCCTTAATGCTAGAATGATAACTATTGTTGTAAGAGAATTCGGCCAAAGGGAGATGTCTCTCCCAGCCTTTGCTGAAATCAATAACACAGGCTCTAAGCATATCCTCTAAGGTCTGAATGGTTCTCTCGCTTTGACCATCGATTTGAGGGTGATAAGCAGTTCTCATATCCAGGTTTGTTCCTAACGCTGACTGTAAGGATCTCTAAAAGTGGGATGTAAAACGGCTATCTCGATCAGAAATGATAGATACCGGTACTCCATGACGCGATACTATCTCCTTAAGGTACAGTCGAGCGAGCTTGTCGAGACTATCGGTCTCACTAATGGCTAAGAAGTGAGCAGACTTAGTTAAACGATCAACCATTACCCAGATAGCGTCATTGCCGCTAGCTGTTCTTGGTAATTTGGTGATAAAGTCCATGGCTATTCGCTGCCATTTCCATTCTGGGAGTTCGGGTTGAACTAAGAGTCCTTAAGGTTTCTGGTGTTCGGCCTTTACCTTAGAACAAGTCAGGCACCAACTGACATACTGAGCTATGTCGGCTTTCATGTTAGGCCACCAGTAGAATTTCTAAGGTCCTGATACATCTTATCGGCTCCGGGATGAATAGAGTATTTTGATTTATGCGACTCGTGCATAATCAACTCACGGATTCCGCAATGAAATGGTATCCACTTCGTCTTTGAAGCATAAGGTTCCATCGAACGCTTCAAGAAGCCGTTTTCACTTTCTACCATTCCATGCAGATTCTCGTAAGGACGGTTCTCTTTCGTCAATGTTGCAGCCTGGGCGGCTAAGATTTGAGATGGTAGAGGCGAAACAATGGTCATTCCTAGGGATGGAACGAGCAATGGTGGAATGTTCTCCTTACGACTAAGTGCATCAGCCACAACATTAGCCTTACCAGGATGATAACGAATTTCACAGTCCTAATCACTAAGCAATTCTAACCAACGACGCTGTCTCATATTCAGTTCCTTCTGATCCAAGATATGCTTCAAGCTCTTATGGTCGGTAAACACTACACACTTGGTTCCATACAGATAATGTCTCCAGATCCTAAGGGCAAACACTACAGCACCTAACTCAAGGTCATGGGTGGTGTAGTTGTTCTCATGTTTCTTAAGTTGTTGGGATGCATAAGCAATTACCTTCTCCCGTTTCATCAAAACAGCACCTAAGCCTTTATGCGAAGCGTCGTAGTATACGACAAAGTCTTTGCTTCCTTCAGGCAAAGCTAGGATGGGCGCACTACACAACTTCTCCTTTAGAAGTTGGAATGCTTCTTCTTCCTTTTCTCCCCATTCATACTTAACGTCCTTCTGTGTCAGTTTGGTCAGTGACTTAGCTATTTTGGAAAATCCCTCAATGAATCTCCTATAATAGCCTGCTAAACCTAGGAACTGGCGGATTTCTGATGGGTTCTTAGGAGCTACCCATTCCTTGATGGCCTCAATCTTATCTGGGTCAACATGAACACCTCGACTATCTATCACGTGACCTAAGAATTGTACGGACGATATCTAAAATTCACACTTAGAGAATTTGGCATACAACTTCTCCTCTCTCAACAATCCTAAAATGAGCCTCAAATGCTCTTCATGCTCATCACTACTCTTGGAGTATATCAAGATGTCTTCTATGAATACTGTCACAAACTTATCCAGATATGGCTTACATACTCGGTTCATAAGATTCATGAAAACCGCTGGCGCGTTGGTCAAACCAAACGACATCACTTGGAATTCATAGTATCCGTAACGAGTCCTAAACACCGTCTTAGGGATATCCTCCTCTCGAACTCTAAGCTAGTGATAACCAGATCGTAAGTCGATCTTGGAAAAGACACTAGCTCCTTGGAGTTGGTCAAACAGGTCATATACTCTAGGTAACGGATATCGGTTCTTCACCGTCAACTTATTCAAATCCCTATAATCAATACACATCCGAAACGATCCATCCTTCTTCTTCACAAGCAACACTGGTGCTCCCCACGGTGACGAACTTGGTCGAATGAATCCTTTCTCTGACAACTCTGCCAACTGTTGAGACAGTTCCTCCAATTCTCTTGGAGCAAGTCGATAGGGTGCTCGGGCTACGGGTGCAGCACTGGGTATCAACTCTATTTGAAATTCCACTTGTCGGACAGGTGGAATCCCCGGCAGATCGTCGGGAAACACATCCGAAAATTCTCTAACGACGGGTACATCATTAAGGTGTCTTTCACTCTTCTCCTCGCTTTTCTTTTCAGAAATTCGAGCCAAGAAAAGACAACCTCCTCTATCGATGTACTTCTGGGCCTTAATACAAGAGATGATGCTCAACCGGGAAGGACTTCCACGGTCGCTCCGATCTCCTTGTATGCTCAGAAATTTTCCGCCATACGGTACACGCACGATCTTCTCATCGCAGATGATGTGTGCACCATTCTCCGACAACCAATCCATTCCGATAATGACGTCAAAACTTCCCAAAGTAATTGGCAATAGGTCTATGCTAAACGGGTGATCTAAGAAACTTAAGGTACAACCTCGGACTACGGTGTCTATCTTCTCCCTATTTCCATTAGCTAATTCCACATCATAACTAAACCCTAGAGGTGTTTGGGAGATTCCTAGTAGTGGCATAAAGTTGGTGGATACAAAACTCATATCCGAACCAGTATCAAACAGTATGGAAGCATAGCGATTATTGAGAAGGAACGTACCCGTAACTACATTAGGGTCCTCGCCAGCTTCCTTCCCAATAGCATACACACGCGTTGTTCCCATGTCTCTCTGCTGATTCCTAACACCATGATTTCTCTGGTTCTCCACAACCTCACACTTCACAGGGTTTAAGACATTATTTCCCACACCTCGGTTAACAAATCCTCCTACATTACCGGGATTTACTCTCATCCACGGCTCTCGGCACTCATTCTTGTAGTGCCCCTTCTTTCCACATCCAAAACAGGTGACAGTGGCCTTCCAGTCCGCTCCTTGTCCAGTTTTAGCTATAGCAAGTGGTCGGGACCTACAGTCTTTGGCCAAGTGTCCTACCTTAGAGCATTTCCTACATACATTCGGGCACTGTCCATGGTGGTGTCGGTTGCAATGACCACACATGGGTCTACTACCTTCATAACTCTTCCTTTCTCCATTTCCTATGGCGAACACCCTAGCTGTCTCATGCCGTTTGTTGCCATTCCCCTTAACAACTTCATTCCTCTTCCTCTTATCACTCCTATCACTCTTACCCTTGTCTCTTACTTCTAATACATAAGAGTCCATCAAACGCTGAGCCACAGTAATTGCCTCATGCAAATTAACTGGCTTCGCAGCGATGACATCATTTCGAGTAGCTAAAGGCAATCCATCAGTATACTCTCAATCTTAAGGTCTTCAGTGCGAACCATATCAGGGCAAAGCAACGATAACTCCTGGAAATGACGATTGTAAGTCGTCATGTCAGTACCCTTAACCTTATGGTTCCAGAACTCAATCTCTAGCTTCTTAACTTCATTCTTAGGACAGTAAGTCTTGATCAAGAGAGTCTTAAACTGAGTCCAAGTCATGCTATAAGCTACATCACTTCCTACTGATCTGTGACAGTTGTTCCACCAGGTCAACGCTTTGTCCTTCAATGTAAATGTTGCATACTTAACCTTACAATCCTCATCACAATTACTAACGGTAAACACAGATTCAGTTTTCTCCAACCACCTAGTTAGGTAAACTACTCCCTCAGTTCCTCCGAACTCGATGGGACCACAGAATCGGAACTCTTTGTAGGTACAACCTCGAGTTCGAGTCAGCATTGGGGTTCCACCAGTGGTGTTAGAGAGATTTGACTCAGCTGGCAGTTCAACGACACGCTGCGTCATAAGCTGGTCAATGTGGGCTGGGTTCACAGTTGGAGGGTTTTGTGGAATAGGACCATTCTCAGCACGGTCATTCACATTCGGGTTTTCTACAGCTGGGTTATCAGTGTTCAGGTTCTCAACAGGTGGTGTGGTCGGGGCGGGACGACGACCTCGATGGACATGGGCAACCTCAACAGCAGGAGCTGCTCGGTTGTTCCTAAGCGGGTTTCGTCTTGTTGCCATCATTCTAAAGGCAAGAATAACAGTTTCATAAGTTCACAGTTCATGCTCTAAAGATAGAGTTGGGTTCCAAGGATCACCAAATAACGCTCGAATACATAATCTAGGTTAACAAGGATAATGCTATACCAGAACAAAACAATCAGAGACCGAATCATAACTAAAGGATGCACGTTCCAATAACCATAACTCATAGGTTTAAAGGTGGAATACATGAAAGGATACAGGGAAATCAAAAACAATCCTAACAACGATACTAATAAGATAACTAGGATAAACCTACATCTCGAACCAAGTACTACTTAGTTTCAAGATGGTACAAAGCCATGAATCTAACACTATCTAGCCACGATCACGAATACCACTAACTGATCTCCTAACATCGTCAACCTCTCTCCACAAAGATGCCAACTCAACACGTCGAGCGTCGCGATCACTCTTAAGATCTACGACCTCTCTCTCCAACTCACCAATCCTACGCCAAATCGCTCTATCTGCATCTCGAGCTATCGCGAACCCTCTCAGCAGGTCCCCAACCTGCTCCTGGAGCTCCGACATACCCTCACACAGAATCGTAGTCCTCCTGACTACAGTACCCATATCAGCTCTCAGATCCTCTATACTAGCCCTCGATACTCCAACCAAGTGATCTGTCAACCTACTAAGCCTAGTACCCTGTGATGTAATCCTCTCCCACATTAGACCCGTCTCATCATAATCCTCGGGCTCTGAAGAAATCTCCGATGGCATCTCAGATCCTAACGGGCTACCTATCTCAGGTGAATGTGGAGGTGAATCAAAATCAAAAGGCTGTCCAGGAGAATCAGGCAAAGGGGAGCCTGGTCCTGGAGAATGTGCAGGACTCTGCAATGGAGGAGTACCCCCTTCTAGGATATCCTCATCATCCTCCTCCTGAGGATCCTCATCCTCATCTACATACTGCTCCTCAATCTCATGCTCCTCCTCAACCTCATGCTCCTCCTCGCCCTCATCCTCAGAGGGAGAGTCCATGAGTCGGAGTCTCTGTGCGGGTGAATCCTGAGGTGGTACAGTAGGGTATCTAGGTCTTCTAAGACATGGTGATGCTGGTGGTGATGACAGAAGAGAGTGGGCTGCTATGCGGATAGGTGATGATGGTGGTCTCACGAACATGCGGGCAGTACTGTGAGCAAGTCTAGGAGTCTGGGCTCGTGCTAAGACCTGATGTAAAGTATGCCTAGATGAGCTAGGGCGATCTGATGATGATGATGAACTAGAGTGACGGGTAATCTCATAAGGATCACCCTACGCAACCGTCATGAGAGTCAATGCTGGGGAACTAGAAACAGCAAGGACCTCCTCAGACACATCAAAAACTAGTGAAGGCATAGTCTGTGACAATGGCATAGGGTAGGTATAAGTGTTCGAAAACATCTAGTTTTAATAAGTGCATCAACTCAACCAAAACATGTATCACATAATGAAAGTTTTAAAAGTAGAGGTACCGCATTACTCAAAATATGCCTTTAAATAAAACACATAAGTTCAGTTCTATCACATAATCCCATATCAAATCAATCGAGCTCAAAATCCCAAAATCATAACATATCGATAACTCAAATCAAATCCGTAATATCTCGATAATCGCCTCACATTTACCAAAAATCAATAATCATATCCCAAAACATATCATCTCATAAGTCAAATTGCAGTTCATACCATAATCAAATAAGAAGCTTCAGCTTGGCAAGTGGGCGTGCGTCGGTCGAGGATCAATTTTCTTAAAAAGTGGTTATAATTTAGGGTTTATAAAATACCTAGTTCTCTATAACCTTGAGCTCTGATACCAATCTGTAACACCCCCAAATCTCGGTACAGCGGAAGACTTAATCAAGTTTTTGGGGCGTTACGATTGGATTGGTATCTCACACAAGTATAGCAAACAAGATAGTCATTTTCATTCAAAACCAATCCCAAATTTAAATATTCAAAAGATTAATCCAAAAGTATAAATATTTGGCCCAAAACATGATTTAATAAAATAGGTCCCCCTAATTTATCAGAGTCAAATATGATCCTTGAACCATGCCTCCTTGCCAAGCTTCCACCGATCACGTATTCCAAACATCATTTAAATACCTGAGAAAACATGCTAAAAGGTCAGCTTACGCTGGTGAGTTCATAGGTTTAAATCCAATAAAATCATAGTGGACCTATAGGAGTTGATTTGATATGCAAGACTAAAGATAGATAAACATCGTTCACAAAACGATCCTAACCGGATCACAATCCATATCCCGCATCTAGGGATCACTCGATCCCAACGACTCTAGTCCAGCACTGTCGTGGCAAAGTCTAGAACGATTGCCAACCCCGGACTAGGTCGAGGTAGAAGTCTATTCTTAGCTAGGCAACAGTTATAGCAATTAGGATTGCTACCCTAGTCTACGTTAACGACTACCGCACATCTATCTAAACAGTCAAGCACATAAGCAAATCCAAATAGTTTTAAAGGTCCAAAAACAGTAGCATGATTCTCACCCCAATTTGGTTAAAAACGCAGATAAAAATGGGGCTATGAAACTCACCTCAAGCAAGCAACGCACGAATAAACACTAGCAGAAGATAACAGGTAATCACGACACAGCAAATATCGACTCGACACAACCTATTCATGTAAACCAATTTTAATATATATTTCCCAAAATCAACGTTTTCTACCCAAATGTATTCCATTTCGTTATTTCCAAAAATGTCTTGTTTCGTCGTTTAGTCCTAGTGTTTGGTATCCTCGTGTAGGTGTATCGACTCAATACGAGGCCATGAATACACTCAAACAACCAATATGTGACTCAATGCAACACAACGAGACATCTAAGCGATAAGCTCCATAGTCCAATAAGTTTCGGAATAAATAGTAGATCTTATCGAATTCGTCAACTCGATAAACTCAATTATTTATTCGTGTCGCTTATTATCCCATAACCCAGTCGCATCCTAAAGAGTCATAAGGATAATTCACCCATTAATAATGTTACCCAACGTACCTAGCAGGCTCTTATTAGATTCGTCAACCTAATAAGTCCGCTACCTACGTGGATCAACACTATTAATGTTAGGTTATCCGTAACCCAAGCACACAACATAAGTAAATAAATACTTGAAAATAGTATTAAATGCCCATAATTGGCATATTTCGATAAACGTGTACTCAAAACATTAATTACTTATTTATTATAAAACATTTCCATTTTTAGTCGTTAGTTTCCATTTGAAATAGTAAATAACAAGATAAGTCTTGTTCTCGATATTTTTGGTATAAAAGCCGTTTATATTATTTATATTTCATAGTCTATTAGCATTTTCATATATATATATATATATATTTCCTGAATTTTCAATATTAGTTTCATATCGTTATTCGTTTCGAGTCCACAAGCACAAGTCATGACTTCTCGGCTTTTAATCAATCAATAGTCCAAACTATACTAAAGTCCATGTTACGGCGTTGTCGGGGTCAACTATTGACTAAAAAGTCAAAGTAACACCGACGTTGCTCAAAGTTGACAATTTATATATATCAAGTCCAAATAAAAGTCATAATAGCGCAATTCAATCCCAAAGCAACTCCAATCAATCTCGCCAACCAATCAACCAACCAAATATACCCGAAACCAATGTTATGACCCTAATGGTCATGACACGGTCACAGTTAAGACCACGTGAACCAAACAAGCTGTAGAAGCTTTTCGGCTCCACACGTCTCATCCAAACACCAACAACAACAACCCACAAGCTACCACAACAACTCGACCCTTGGTCCTTGAAGGTCACGTACGCCACCCAAACACACCCATACGTGGGTTTGGTGGCTTGTACGCCCCATATGCACAACCAAACACCTCCCAAATCAATACCACAACCTCCAAACACAATCAATCATCCTCCAATCATCAACCAAACATCAAACCCATCATCTATTCTAACCAAAAACATAAAACTAAACCTAAAATGCAAAGACCCAACAATATGATACACCACATGATTCCAAAACACTAGCTACTTGTTTATTTAAGTGTTAATTAGATTTAATCACATGTTTAAACCAAAAGCCCTAAATTTTTAATTATGGTCGAACCATAATCATGCCATACGTGGCTTTACAAGGCCAAAACAAGCATGATCCATGTTTCATTTACCTTATTCAAGCCCGATCTACAATATTTTATGAAAACCCTAAAAGTATGAATCTTAATTCGAAGATTTAAAGGTGTTATGAAGGTTTAGATGGCGCGTGGTATATATGGTTGGAAAGAGGAGAAAGAGAGCTTCAAGATGGTGGTAGAGGTGGGTGGTCAGGCGCGGCGGTGTGGCCGGAACAGTGGCGGTGGCTGGATAATTGTTTAGGGTTAGGGTTTTAATTATTTTTTAGGAGAGGGAGAGTTAGAGAGAGAAAGGTGTGTGTGTGTTTTTAGTGAGAGAAAATGAAGAGGGGAAATGAGGAGGTGATGGGGTATTTATATTTAGGAGGGAGGGACCTCAAAATAAAGAAAAAGATGGGGAGGCGCCAGCTAGGGGAAAGAGGAGGGGCTGAAGGCGTCATTTTTCGTAAACTATCCCGTTTACCCATTCCCGAGCTCATATATTGTCCCCCGAGTGTCCCACGACGTTCATTCGACTTTCTATTATCGTTATTTATGTTTTTCCACAAGTTTTGACTATTTATTTGTAAATTTTCGAGTTACGGTCTAGAAGTTATGTTATTTCTCGTTTTAGGCTTTTCTAGTGCCGAATCGAATAGTGCCTACCAAAAAGAGTTAAAACTCACACGATAACTCGTCCAGTAATGAAATAAACCATAAAAACCAATAGACAATATAAAATCAAGTCACGATTGATAAAAATAGTGTTAAAGGCAAAACTCGGTTTAGTTTAACGTAATGCGGTTACATAAAATAGACTCCCTAAATTGCTAGTTGTCACACAGATGGACCAGTTTGAGGGAAAAAGAGAACAGATCAAGGCATGTCTCACAAGAAATGTTCAAGGAGAAATGAACGAACAAATTCAGAACTACACTCACCACTTTCTTCTCAACATGGTCCCTGGTGTCACCAAAGAGATGTCCAAGAATCAATTCTATCCAACGCTCAAGACACTGGTCAAGCAGGTGATTACAACAACACCAGTGGTGATGCAAACCCGACCAGTCCAGCCTCTAGTCGTCAGTGAAGATGATTTGATTTCACAGCTGGTACTTCAGATGTCCCACGGTTTTCATCTTTCACACCTGATGAATCAAAGCTATATGACGCACTTCTTGCATATCAACTAAAGCAATCATGCAAGGAAGCTGCTGGTCTGGATAAGCGACCAAGAGATGATGATAATAAGGATCAAGACCTGAATGCTAAACGTCAGAAGAAGACCGGCGGGTCATCATCATCCATGCCACCACCACCTCCTAAGACCACCACTACACCCAGAAGATAAGCTTCTCAACGACCTCCCTCATCTGAGAAACCTCGGGATGCAGATTCTCCACCACCACTGCAGAAAACTGGTGATCACTTCATTTATACCGGTGGTGAGGATCAAGACATTCCTGAGCCCCAGCAACAACCATCACCTCGACCATCACCGCAACCAGAATCATCCTCAAGAACCAAGAAGAAGAAACAAGGTGCTGTCGTCTCATGGTTGGATGAAGACGACACCGAGGAGTATGAATGGTTTAGCAAGTTGGTTAATGCTACACCCATATTGCCTGAGGGCCAAAAACCCGTAGACAGTCGAACAATAGAGCAGATGAAGATTATTCAAGATGAGTTCAAAGTGAAAAAGATGATGAAACGGGAGCTGCGCAGGATAATGAATGACGCATTCAACTTGTTGAAAGACAGATCCTACAGCACAGTTGAGGTCGAATACCATTTGGACAACATTGCCCATGCAATGTCCAACAACATCGACTGGCTAAATCCCGAATCGAACATCGACTTTACAAGAAAGGATAACACTCCCTACTACACTGATTGGACAAAGCCTCTACCAACAATTGGTCGACCCGAGCAACCGAAGATCCCTTACCATTTCTTCTTCATCAATGACCTAGAGTTTTTTCAACACGGCAGTAGCGTAAGCAAGAAGTATGCTACCTCACTTACCTTCAACATTCCAGTTGCAGTTTTCTCTGATAATATAGCCATTGAAGAAGACGCCACCAAACTGTACGTTGACAAGGTGGTGGAGTATGACATTGATGCTAAATACGGCATTCATCATTGGCCAGCAAGGATGAGATTATACTACAGAAGCTGTCAAGTTCAAAGGTCAAACAAGGAGGTAAAGAATGAGAAGAGAATAGTTGTTGTGATGGGAGTTACACTGGAAATAAAGTGGGGCTATTCATTCTTGTCCAAGATCAAAGTCAAACGAAAAGATGAACAAGAATATGATATCACTGAGGCCAATTTCTCGAGATTGTCACTTAACGACATTGAATACATGTATCTCACAAAGGTACAAGGAATGATGCAACAATTCTCAACAGAGATTCAACTTCAGTTCATCACTGCCCTGCTGATCTTCATTTGCAGCAAAGTCATTCAAGAACGTGTTGAAGATCTACAACTTGGGGTCAAATCATACCAGAAGCAGATAAATCTAACAAAACCGCTGATGCACTTTCCCGAACTCAATCAACATGCTCAGTACACTATCATGCATAAACCGAAGTTTGGAGTCGTCTACCGCAGTGAAAATCATCACACATGTTTCATGGCATTTGACGAGATCCATAAGTTCTGTGATGCAACATTGAAGATGGTTCGAGACGGGTTAGCTTATCGGTTAAAGGATTTTGACGCTGGCATTGGTTCGAAGAAGAGATGGAATTCAGAAGAATGCAAGGAAGCTTACAGGTTTATTACCAGGCTGGATGAAAGGTTGTTCCACCGGGATCAGATGAGAAGGTTGGAGAGCTATGTGGGAGGACGACAAAGTTTCTCTATCTTGACGTTCCAACGTGAAGATAAAGTCCCGGGGTCATGTGTAATCGTTGTGTACTCTTTTAAACACTCTTGATTGTATTTTGATATTTAATTCATTTATTCATTATGGTTTGTACATAAATATCAGTGTACAACCCGATATTGTAATGAAAGGACCTTGTGGTACGCTTCAGTGCCACAATCCTTATAAAAGGAGCGAAAGCTTCTTACTTTTGAGTAAAATTTATCAAATCTTTCAATATTTTTCAAAATTTTGCTCAAAAGAACAAGTACTCTCTCTCTCGTGTTTTCTAAACCTCAAAAGTTAATATCACTTATTGAGGGGGAGTATTTGCAAACTTAAATTGTTCTTATCAACGTTCTTTATGGAAATATTCCCGCAAAACTCGAAATGGTCATATTCGACATCAAAATTTCATCAAAAATAACATTAATATGCCATATTTTAGGGGGAGAAAAAATTGTGTGATACACGTATGTTGGATTATGAATGAATCTAAATGTGCATAGAATTAACCATTGAATTGACGATCTCTAAAATGTCGTAAATCGAAAAGACTTGTCCGGGACGGGTAATAATTTCAAACTAGTTCGCTAGTGATGTAAACGTGTCTCGCAAAGGACTAGTCTTAGTAGAATGTACCATCGGAGAAACTCTTGGTAGACATGAACTTGCGGGTCTAACCTCCTCACCAAGGAGTGTTTACAACTTCAAGGAAGGTCGGTGATTGTCTATCTCGTAGATCAATTCAAAAGTGCCGCTCTACCAGCACCGCCTTGTGGAGATTTCGATCAAAACTCATAAGCACATGTGGAGGGAGTATTTAAAATACAAAACTCTGAAGTGTTACAAACATGTTTTCAATCATAAACACTTTGAGAGATTTTCATGAAAATGATTTTATGGCAACATAGGATAGTCATAGAGTTATAAGGTGACTAAGTTTAGGGATAAACGTCCTATGATCCTTGAGCGGAGGGATCTACCAAGGACATACCAATAGTTAGTATTTAGAAGTCCTTAGGTATGATTGAAAAAGGAGAAAATGAGAATCGGAGAAAGAAGGAGTTGAAGAATTAAAAAGAAAAATAAAGAAAAGGGTGAAAAGAAATAGCCCTCCAAATTATTCAACTTAGGGCAGACACCGGGTTCAATTTATATGCTACTGGTTGTCATAAGATGACACCGGTATTGAAGAAAAAGTCATGGACCCCAATGCACTAAACCTTCTTAACCACTCAAGTTCTCTTAATAGAGCTTGTTTCATTCTCACTAGGAACCCTACATAATCTATCGGCTCTCTCTTAGAGATTGTTGCTATTAAAGAAAGAGACCCTCTCCCTAGTCTCCGCTTAGGAAAACCAAAGCGCACTATTGAGTCTAGAGCCATGAGATTCATCAAAATATCTCTTAGGAACACTTGACTTTTCATCACTTGTCGTTCAAAAAATAAGAACGCAAGTGAAACATTCTAGAGCCCTTCACAGATCCTAGCAATCTGCCGAGAACATTTATGAGGGTATTCACAATTGTGATCCTCAGTGATTGAATGGAGACTCCTGCCAGGGTCAACATCAAACAGCCCTGACAGCAGGTCACTTCGGTAACTCCTTGTGGGTTACGCTTAGTGTTCGTGGTGGTCTCAAACGGTCTATAGTCGTGAAGTGATACTTCGATATACTCCAGCGACTCACAACGACAGAGTAATGATATTGAGTACGAGGACATCCCAATGACCATCCTGTTTAAGATTCATCTAAAGCCGCGCCAGTGAATTAGGATATGCCTGTACAAAATATCCGAACTCTTACGTCGGGTACTTTATTGCTAACTGTCTACATGCAGGATTGGAGATCCAAAGTTCATGGGAGAAAAGATCATGTTGATTCTCCACATGCTCATACCAACAACAACACATATGAAGTTCTCTAAAAAGGCAACTCAAAAGTCAAAATGATTCTTCATCAAAGCCAAAGAATCTAGAAAGTTTAAAGACTCGAGAACAACTTCACATCTGAAGTCCAAAGTCAAAAGACGTGTGAGCATGGTGGAGAAAGACGTGGAGACACCTGAACAACATACTATCACTACATCCACAAAAGAACAAAGTACAAAGAATACAACGACGTCAGAGCTGATAATTTCACGAGAAACAAGATCCCAAACTAAGGGGAGATTGTTGGAACCTAAAGCATCTCTACTCACAAGAAAGAAGAATGCTAGAAGACGTTGAGCAACCGCTATTACATTATAACTATCACTTAGGGGGAGATTGTTGGAAATGCTCCTAAACAATATTAGCTAGCGTTGGTCATTTCTATATAATAGGTTGCATTATTATGGATTTTATGTTAGTAATTAAGGTTAGGCTTATGTAGAAATCCCATGAGCCTATGCAAAGGCCCAAAAGTCTAAGGAAGGGACTAGATGTGTTGCCCTAGCTCCCTGCCCCTATAAATACTTTGTTACCTCTCTTAGGACAGGTGTTGTTCACTTAATCATTTACGCATAACCATTCATTATATCATACGTGTGTTTGTGTGTTCAACCATCCCTTCTTACCTCATTTCTATCATCTACATACTTGTGTTAATTTATGGTGACCTAAGACTATCCTTGTTTGCCTCAACACTATCGTTGTTTTGTCAGTTGTTACTCTTAAAACCAATTTGTTATTTATGTGGTGGTAACCGTTTGAACCCAGTGGGGTTAAGCCGTGACTCGTTATGAGTCACGGTGTTGACTTAGTTTTATTTTTTGATGAAGAGCTTGGGTTTTACTAGTGTTGTGATGATCGTAGATTGGGTTAACCCGATTATGGTTTGGATTTGGGTTTGTTTAGTTATCTTGTGTTGGTCTCGGTTGGAATTTGGATTTGCTTATTTTTTTTGTGTTTTTGTGCAAGTCAAACCCGTGTAGGGTGTGTTTTGTTTGTGTCGTTTTAGTGAGAACAAGAATCGTAAGAGTGTGTCTATTTTGGTTTCAGTCGCATAAAGAGTGTTGATCTGTTGTTATTGTTGTGCAAACCGAGTCACAAGTAGTGACTAGTTAGGCTTGATATCGAGTCACTACGGGGATGACTATTGTGTTTGGTTGTTATGATGTCGATATGTTTGTGTGTCGTGTTCAACAAGACACTCATGAAGGGTGTGCTCGTTGTAGTCTTTGGTCATGGCTAAACCACCCACATCGGGTGCTTTTTTGTTTTCAATTACATAGGATGCATTTTGGTTTGTATAAATTCGGGTCATGGCCCATTGAATGTGTTTTGTTTATGATTCACTTAATAGGTTGAAGACCATTTGGCTTTGGCTTAAATGGTGTTAAATTTTTTAATATACTTATTTGTTTTGTCATATGCGGTATGTTTCAGATACGTTTGGTTTATTAAAATTGGAAATGGGTTACATAAGCGATGTGGATTAAATATACATAACGGATAACGGACTATATACGTTGATTGAGACTCTAATTATTTTAATATTTACCGGATTAATACTTATTGGACAATTGGATCGTTATTGGATTTACAATATTTGACATTGTACATATTGGACATTTTGGGACTTGCGATGGTATAATATATTGATCTAGAAGTGAATTTAATATATTAGACACGGAACGGACACAAAATATTCAATAAACACAAAACTAATAATTACGCGAATGATAACGAAACATAAAACTTATAGAATATTGTAATTAAAATTTGGTTTATTCAAAAGTCATGATGACTTGGTAGCATTGTATAAAAGGGCGTGTCATGCCCAAGCTTTATGAAAACATTTTAAACTTATACTTTATTTCAAAATTCTTTTATAAAACCCAAAAAAGACGAAACGCATATTTTTTATTAAATAGTAAAACCTTAATTATTTGATTTACTAATTTGAAGTTTTTCTTATAAAACTTAAGTGACTTTTCCATAACTATTTAAATGACTTTTCCAAACTATTAGGGATTATTGGGTATATACCAAAACTTACCATTGACTTATTTTTTTCTTATCCTCCCTACTTATTTTTCCCCTATTCCTTTTTCATTTATTCACGTTCCTAGTTTATTCTTTCATTTATTCTTCTTTGAGGTGAGTTGTATTTTGAGTCTATGTTTTCTTACCACTACATGAACATTGATGCTATACTTTTTACAAACAATGATACGAGTAATCCATAAAAACTAAAATACGTTATCTTTGAAAAACTTATGCACATTATACTATTTTTTGGGATATATTCTGAGACAAAAAGTAATTATTAGGTTGTGTTAGGAATCATCCTAACATGAAAATGTGACAACATATTCGGTATTACAATAGTTTTATTGTAAGGCACAAACACATGGATCAACTGTCATTTATGTAAAGTCATGTGTTTGTTGCCCTATATAAGCCCTCCTAGACTTCACTAGGAGGGTGATGCTTAGTGTGTAATCTTATCCTTTTTCATTATTCAATAATACACAAAGTTATCCTTCTACTTTCTCTCTCTAACCATGGATGTCATTTACTATCATCATCCCCGACCTCCCGAATCACATAATCAACTAATATAAACGATCCAACAATTGGCATCGGAGCCAGGTTACTATCATTGGTTGATTTGTGGTGTAATCTTGTCAAAATCGTCCTATTTTTTATGAGATCAGATCTGAGTGTTATACGTGGTCAAAACAGTCAAAATGATGAAATTTTGAATCTGGGTTTTTTAATGGGTTTTTCTGAAAAAATTTTGAAGATTTGCAAGTTTGTAAATTTTTTCATTGAAGATTTGCGAGTTAGCATAATTTTCTTTGAAGATTTGCGAGTTTGTATTTTTTTTTCATTGAATTCTGGCGAGTTTGCCATGTTTTGGAATAATTAGAGTATCATTATCTGCGAGTTTGCCATGTTTTGAATCTTTGCGAGTTTGGCAAAACTTATGTTTTTCTCAGAGTTTGCGCTCATGAAGTCTTGCGAGTTTGTCAAATTTCTAAATAAAGATTAGCGAGTTACAATTCTTTTTGAAGATTAGCGACTTTCTACTTTTCTGCATTTGAAGATTGGCGAGTTTCTAATTTTTTGCACTTGAATACTTGCGAGTTTGCTCATTTAAACTCAGACCCATATCAATACCTCAGATCTATAATCCTCATTGGCCCAAAAGATTTAAAACGAAAAAGAAAAATGAGATAAGCAAATAACCAGATATTAAAACCATATCTGTCAAACAACCCTGTTGACCACGAGATTTCATCTAACCAAACGGATAGCATAACCTCAGTCGAATGACCTCAGATTTTAATCCTCATTGGTCCTTAACTGTTAAAACAAAAGAAGAAGAGGAAGGTACGAGAAGCAGAAAAACAAAAATATAACAACCCAAATCCAAATCCTTATCACATTAACAACAGAACCAACATACCACTAGCCTAATCACATCCCCTGTTTAAAATGCATAAATACCACTAGTCTACAACCCGTCCACAATCTCAATATCTCAGCCTCTTCAAACATAAGACTCAAACGTAAAAAGGAAATAAACAAGATCTCAGGTTTTGTTCCACATATTTATAGATCTTTGAAGATCTTAAGTATTTGAACATAAGTCATCACAGATCTATATGAAGCGTAGCTTCTTGTTGATATCCGAAAACATTTGAAGAAAGAACAAAAATCTCAGTTTCATTCTTTCTTCTCGTTCGGTTTAAACAAAAAAAAAACACAACACAACAAAATGACCCTACCTGAGACCCTTCAAAAGGATCTTGAAGCCTTCAATAATGCTTTCTTGATTCGATTTGTGCTTCAACTGTCATCAAGGATTGGTATGGTTATGTCTATGTTTGTGTTGTTTCGGATTGATGATTGAGGAGATGAGATAATTATATTGATGAAGAGGTTTGTGAGTTGGAGCATAAGAGATGGGCGCGTTTTATTTTGGGATTAGGGTTTGTGAAGTTTGACTGCGCACAAATGAAATTAGGACTGAAAATTAGTAATGTTTTATAACCAGTCAAGTAGGGTTAAGATATATGTGGTCTTATAACCGGGTTTTGTTTTGTTGGGATGGGCTTTGAATGTGATTTTGCGTATGATCTGTTATACAATGGACTTGGGCTTTCAAAACCGAATATGGACTGGTGGGCAGATTTAATTGTCAACGATAATTTGTCATCCGAATTTTGTTTGGATATAAAAATTTTGGATACAAATTGTTGTTATAATTTAATGAGTGGTATTTTGGTAATGATTAATTTTCACGGGGATACAAATTTTTGACAAGATTGGGAAAAACCATTATCAAAGTTCATTTTAACCGTTAATGAAGGCTAGTTTTGGGCATTTAACCGCACGATGTGATTACGGCGAAAATTCATTATTATTTATTTGAGGTTGAAGTGGGATATCACGGATGCGTGTACTTAGTATCTGAAGATATCGGGGTTGGTTGGATGCATGATTCTTCAAGATCCTTGTTCGAGCTTTTAACTGTTACGAATGACAAATACTTGAGTTGTCTAGTTATACCTGATGTAAGGAGTTACGTTGTTGTGCTCACAGCGTATAGCTATCACTTTAAAGGAGTTACGTTGTAGTGCTCAAGTGTCACAAAAAGCTGTGGAAAATTCGAGAGAAGTTCATATACAATTGGGATGGATGGATGGGTATATGATTCTACCTTTATTGAAATTCTCGATATTGGTTCTTCGTCGACATTAGTGCAAGCTTAAGTCACAAGTTCGGGTTATTTTACTGAGTCTCAAGTTCGTCATATTGGGTTTTCTCCATCGAGTAGTCACTACAAAGAGCCGTAATGATAATGGGGTCAGTAAAGAGTTAGTTGAGAGGATTATAAAAGAGTAGAGAAGTTTTATCAGCAATTGATTCTCACGGGATATTTCATGCTTCACAGAGATTTATGGTACTTCACACTTATTCGATTACTTGGACATATGGGGTTACGCTGCCTCCGTTTCCATCGTAAACATAGTGTGTATGCTTCTGATTCCGCGAAGACATCGTGGGGGAAGAGAGTGGATGTGCTTTGTACTTTTTCGACTTCTTTGGGAAAACACTCTTTTCCATAAGTATCTGCAATTAGGGGAAGAAATGTGCACATCGAGGACGCATAATGAGTTCTCGTGATCGAGCTTTAAATTCTATGACTACCGGAGATGTGTTCATAGAGATGATCAATGGTATTGTTTTGTGACTTTGGTGTTATCATTTCAACTTTCGGGTTGTTTTGTGTGAAGTAGCCTACTTGTGTGAGAAAATCTTGCTGATTTCTTGCATGTTACCCCCAAACGGAGTTTCCGCATTGAGCACAATTGTGATTAAGTGACTAGTCAGATTTGCTTGGTGTGGTTTATGGTGTTATCTACAAATTCCGCTGCGTACTTAAAACTTCAAAAGTTAGAAGACATGTTAACTACATCAAAGTTTTGAATCTGCTAAAGACGGTTGTCAGTTGGGGAAGTTGATTCGAAACCGTCAAAAAGAAGTGTATGGAGAAGTCGCGAAGACATGCAGTATGAATTGGGGGAAGTTAATCCAATTCATACATATTACATCATTTGCCTACAAGTGAAGAAAAAGTTCTCAAGCCGAGGTTCAAGATGAAGACAAAGAGCGTGCAACTTGCAACATCCTCAAGCATTTGAAGAGCATATGAAGACCTTTCTTTATTTGTATTTGTACTTGTAGGAAATGTTGTAAGTAATCCCATATGTTGACACATTGGGGGAAGATTGTTAGGAATCATCCTAACATGAAAATGTGACAACATATTCGGTATTACAATAGTTTTATTGTAAGGCACAAACACATGGACTGAAACTGTCATTTATGTAAAGTCATGTGTTTGTTGCCCTATATAAGCCCTCCTAGACTTCACTAGGAGGGTGATGCTTAGTGTGTAATCTTATCCTTTTTCATTATTCAGTAATACACAAAGTTATCCCTTCTCTCTCTACTTTCTCTCTCTAACCATGGATGTCATTTACTATCATCATCCCCGACCTCCCGAATCACATAATCAACTAATATAAACGATCCAACAGGTTGTGCCGTTTGTGTACCGTTGTGCCTTGCTTCTTGACATTGTTTGCGTTACCTGAGTTACTGTTCATTGCTATCTGCTGAGGTGAGTTTTCGTAGCCCCTTTTTCATTATATTTTCCTTGGGGGAAAATGATACTAAAATGATATTTTAAACTGTTTTCAGACTGTGATTTACTGTTTTCATGATTATGGACAATATGTGCGTTTGATTGCAATATGTGCTGATTCGTGGTTCGGGGTCGAAAGATTTCCTTTTCCACGAGCAGCTTTAAAACCCACTAGGCAGTGTACCTAATCGTTGCAGTGTAGTATAGGAAAGCCCAGGGGGTTGATCGTTCTCTACGGGAATAGAGATGCTAGTAGAGATATATGACGAAAAGATGAGGTTGAGGGTGATTCTTTTTAGTCTTTTATAAATTTTTTATGAAAGTAAGTAAAATCTCGGGGTTTGAAGAGTGGGGGTTTTGGTAAACTACCAATTAAAATACTTAATAAATTAAATTTAAACTAATTAAAATAAATAAAAGTAAAAGCTATGGATCAAAGGAGTGTGTTCTTATGATAATTAAAAGCGTGTTCACTTAGATTTTATTACTCCCTAGTTATCATTTATTGCTCGTTTGAATTGTCACATCCTTGTCCTAATTGATGCCTTGTATTCCGTGTTAGTCATAAGGTGGTGCATAATCCCCAATTCTATGAATTGTAACTCCCCTCTAGAACACCAGGGATTGCCAAGTACCAAAGTATCTCCCCCAAATATCCTATTATCCTTAAGCTACAACTCACGCAATAAATACAAAGATGGCCTAAAGTGCACTCTAAGGATTTATACTATTTAGGACGTTCAAGCTCGCAATAATTAAAGAAGAGGCCAGTTTTCCTTATTATAGCATCTACCAATTAGAACAAGAGACAACCTAACAATAATCAATAAATAGGTTTCATTGGATCTAAGCAAACACTAATTAATTTAGTTACTCATGCTAGATAAGCAAGAACACAAACAAGAAATCAAACATAGATGAAACATGGTGATAGATTGGATAAACAAACTTATCTTTAAGTGTAAAAGAGGGTTTAGAACCTTAAAATATTGTCCAAGTCGGACCTCAAAAGAACTAGGTTTTGCTCTCCAAAATAATGCACACATAATACAGAAAATTCGAAGTCTATATATAGATTTTACATTCGTGACGGCGTCGCCTTTTGATGGTGACGCCGTCTGATCGCCGTCATTAGGGTTTCGTCTTTTCCAAGTCATTAGTGGGACGACATCGGGAAGGAAGTAGTGACGCCGTCTGGGTTTCTTCTGGACGTCGTCTTGGGTAAGTCTTGGCCGTCTGGTGTAAAATGAAAGAGTGATGGCCTTCTGAAATAAGGCGTGACACCGTCACTTGTTAAGACCAAAATATGTTCTGAGCCGTTGCTTGAGAGTTTTTGGGACACCCTGTAGGCAACGACGTTGCCCTTGGAGTTGGGACGCCGTCAGGCTTTTGAAATTGCCTTGTTTTCTTGACTTTATCGTTTTCTTTATGTTTTCGCTCCTTTTCGTCCAAATATGCTTCATTCTAGCAATTTGCTTCCAAAACACCTAAAATGTGAAAAGGAACGATTTTAAGCAGTAACAGATGTAAAATGTAACAATTTAGGGCTTAAATGACCCCCTAAAAATGCATGTTTTAAATCCTTGTTAAATATTCCTACATTTGGAATTTGCTTTTCCTCAAGCAAATGTTCTTTTGGCTAATCAATTTATGAGTTAAGGTTCATTTAGCATTTGTTTAAAACAGTCTACAACAAGTACAAGTGCTACAATAGTCAAAACAAGCATGAAAATTATATACTAGCACCTCACAATTGGTGTTTGGATTCTCTCATCTTTCGGGTGTATATAAAATATAACATGTAAAGAAATGGAAGATAAACACTCTCTACCTGTCATAGCACATAGATTACCATAGGCTTGAGAATAGATCAAACCTACACCGCTTTGGCCTAAGCACCTAGGAATAACTATCTAAGAGGTCTTTACAAATGGTTATAATGTTAGGATTCGGGTAGGGAATAAAAGGGTTTTGTTGGATATGGGGAATTTTTAGTGGTGGCAAGTCAAAAATCTAAGTTACATGCATGTAAAATGCGGTGTTGCTAAGCCAAGACTCGACTCACTAACACTAAATAACAACTTTAAATAAACATAAGACATAAACATAAACCATGAAGATAGATGTAGGACGTGTATATATATATATATATATATATATATATATATATATATATATATATATATATATATATATATATATATATTAAGATAAAATTAATATAAAGGGATATATAAGAGCATCCCTACACTCGAGTTTTTATTTCACTAACAATTATTGACCCAAATTGAAAAGATCAAAACACTTGGAGTACTTAATTACGTAGACAAAGGAAATTTGAATTAACGTTCTTTCCCGTTACTTCATAAAATACTACTTTAACCCATGAGTCCCAATCGTTCCAAAACTGTATACAAAAGATATGACTCGACTTAGCAACAATTCAACTAACTAGATAATTGAACTAAGGGTCTAAACAATAATCACAATAATGCACTAAAGATGAGTACATACAAGGTGGGCTAAGGCGATTTGGGTGTAACATTTGGGGGTGGATTGTAAACAATGCTCTTCATTGATATTCCGGAAACCGGAACATCACGAGAATCGCGAAAAGATAGGCTCTGAGGGATCCTATACTAAAGATGAGTACATCACAAGGGTGTGCGAAAAATTAATCAACCAATGAGGCTGACGTAATTAAATTACAGCTTTAAAACAAGGGTTATCCTAATGCCTCTTATCATTTAGTTAATCCTAACTACACGAATGTAGTCTCACTAGCGACCTCGGAATGCATCACAAAACAACTTCTAGAATTTATTATACTACCGGTACACTCACTAAGCATTAAAGATGAATGTTTTTATTCCTAAAGATCTAGGGGCGAACCTCATATTTTTGGGGTGGAATTTGAGTGGTATACGGTTTTTGTGCTAGTCTTATAATTCCTATCCATGAGACGCTTTATTAAGACTAATGTTTTACTCGTAAGTGCCATAAAAAATTTTAAATTTGGTGCTAAAATTACCCTAACAAATATTTCTCATAGTTTATTACACAATTTACCAAGGACAAGGCAAAAATCAAGTGAGTAAATAGTTTCTAAGTTCCCGTTTTATTTTTCCTCCCTACACTTAAACTAAACATTGTCCCCAATGTTCCCCAAAAGTATCAAAGTTATGATAGGGAAAGGTAAAATAAAAGAGAGAAACTAATACTCCCTTGATTAGCTTGATAGGATATGTGTAAAATTCACAGTTAAATCCTCCTCCAAGAAGAATGAGCAAGTAATAATTGTTGCTTCCATCATGTACTTCATCTTCTTGTCCAATATCACCTGAACATTTTATAAGAAATGGAGACGAAACCTCGCGTAAAATAGGCAGTAAAACCTATATAAAAACGAAACTACACTAGAAAGCAAGTAAAGATATAATGCATGTGAAATGGATGTTTGCAGATTTCTGGAAAATTAAGAATTTTGGAAATTTCCAAAAATTACAAATTAGACAGAAAACGAAAATCTGGAAACTGTTTACACATTTCCTGATGTCGTCGGGTGTTAATTCCGACGCCAACAGGTTGTCCTAACAGAATGAGTCAGATGCGTTTTCTGAAAAGATTACTTCTTTATAGACCTGGAAAAATAACTGCAAAACATCCATTGTGACTCGATACAAGCATTTGACTCTAACAAACATACATATATATATAGTTTTAATTATTGTTAATCTCATGTTCATATTAGTTCTAAAAACACATGTGATCTTCTTTACACTTATCTTTTTGTAAAATACCTTTACATGCAATTAAGACGAAGTTAAAAACAAAATAAAGCATTTTCACAAAATAATATAAACATGAGAATTAACCAATAATGAAAAAGATATATAAAAAACACACAAATAAAAAATGAAAAATAAAAAAGCAAACAAATAAACATGGGTTGCCTCCGAAGAAGCGCTTTTCTTTATTTATGAGTGTTGTAGCTAGAATCGAAGCCATACCCCTATGTGACTTCATTATCATCATCCTCACAATGATGATTTCCATGGGATCCTTCCATGGTATAGTTATGCCTGATGATGTGTTTTTCTAGATATTATTCTCAATCCCATTTAGTCCTATAATCCGGTCCTAACTTCGAGCATTCCTTATAGAATCCGAATATCTTACTCATTACATAGTCTACTTCTCTCCTTCTATCCTCATCATTCCTATGGTAGACCGATAACTTAAGTTCTTTCTCATTATTGGATAGTGATGAGAATTGCTCAATCTTGAACGCTAGGGTCTGAATGGCTTTCCTAGAACTACATGGGATACGCTAGGGTCTGTTAGGATTTAGTGAATCCATGTTAAAAACTCGGTCACCCCGAGTATTTGTTGGCATTAGAAAGTTCGTAGTATTAAATGTTTATTAGTTAGTTAAGTAACACCGTAGAGGACGGACGGGTCTTTACCCATTGTAGACCCGATCCACAGCCCGACATAGGGCATTTTGTAAGAACTATAAGTACCCTCTACCCTCCAAGGTAGAGGGTTGGAGCTTTCAATCATATGACTTTCATTTTCTCTCACTAAAAGTTCCCAGCTTCTTTCTTTCTCACTCTAACTCTTCATCTTATTCGATCCATACTACTTGTTCTTATGTGTTTATGATAACCAATCTCTTATAATTGGTATCAAGAGCCATGGTTTGATCACGTTGTTGTGTGTGCTCGGATTTAAAGATTGGTTATTGGTTTTTTTTATGGTTCGAATAGTTTCATTAGAAGCACCTTAGTTTGTGCTTAGATTCATTAAGTGTTTGTACTTTTGTAGTTAGGATTGTTGTATGAGCATTGTTTAGTGATTGGTTTGTTTATTGGATGATTTGGTGATTTTCGGAGGTTTTATGAGCTTGTACTAAGTTGAGATTTGCCATTTCTTGATTGCGGTTTGAGTTGTTCAAGGTTGAGGTTTGACTATTTCTAAACTGCGATTTGAGTAATTTAATATTAAAGGAGTTGCGGTTTGATAATAAAGACAAGACTGCATTTTGAAGCTTAGCCAAAAACTGGAAAAAGACAAAAAGACTAAAAGTGACGTTGCGTTTTGACATATTATTCTGCGATTTGACTTATAAAGGTTGCGTTTTGGTCTTGAGATTTAGTCATTGCGTTTTGACCCAAAGATATTGCGGTTTGTCTTATTGATATTGCGTTTTGCCAAAAAGTTTGCATTTTGACTAAGAGTTGTTGCGTTTTGACTAAGAATATTGCGTTTTGACCAAGCTGTTGCGCTTTGTCTTAAAGATTGCATCATTGCGGTTTGAACTCTCAAGTTATTGCATTTTGAAGATCTCAGATCTGTTTTGTGTTCTTCAAGATTATTCAGGACCTTCAAGAGATCCAAACACACAAACAAGATTTATCACAGATCTTTGTTGAAGACTAAGCTTCATTTATTATCCGAAAAACTTAAAGAAATAACAAACACATCTCGGGTTTCTGTCATTCTTTCTTTCGGTTTAGATCATTGCATAAAGTATACGAGACTTAATTAGAGAATTAACAACTACAATTAACTTAATCCTCCTCTAATTACAATCAACTGCCTCATTATCAAGACTCAATTAATCTCATATTATTCGTGGGTTACCTAAAGCATATCCGACGTTTAAAGGTCATTAACACACGACTTCATCATCACAGATTTTTTTTTCCTCTCTACAAAAATATCAAGGATCTCAGTTTGTGTTCAATAATAGATCTAATCTTTAAAAGATCTTTAAGTGAGAACACTGAACCATCATACACCAATTTTTTTGAAGCTTAACTTCCTTTTAATTTTCGAACCTTTTTTTAATAAATTAACAAAACACAATCGTTTTATTACTTTCTTTTGTTCTTTTACAGAAAAAGAAAAAAGAAAGTCAAAAATACAATCTACCGTGACCCTTATAAGAATCTTAAAGACGATTGGATCAGTAGCAAAACCAACTGATAAGAGCGTGTTCTTCATATATGGTTGTGTTCGAATCCTCAGTAAGAGAAAGGGACGAAGATTGTTTTTTTAAGGCTACGTTCAGTTTATGGGAAAAAAATCAGTGGTGACTGCATTTTTATGTGAAAAGGATTATTGTTGTGTTGTGTTTGTGTTTTGTGTCTAAGGGACTAAGGTTTGAGTCTATGCTAAATATTAGGGTTGTGAGAGATTAGGTGCGTTTTTATACCAAAAATATTAGGGTAAATTATATCAACTTGGGCTGTGACAATATATTAAGACTTGGTGGGCTTTTAATTCTCGTGGCCTGGCAATCCATCAAGGGACGTTTGCAATTGGGCGTTTACTAGTTTTGTCCGTGAATTTGAACAAGTGTGTGATTTAGTTTATTGCTTGAGGTGTGTGCCGATATATTGCAACAAGCAAAAAGGGACGAATTTTGTTACTCCAGATTAAATTTTCATTGAGACTTTTGTCCAAACTTTTTACTGTATATTTTTAGATGGACCAAAATCTTGTGAAATTTGTTTTGCGATAATATTTCGACAACGGCTTTACTCGAGCTTTGAATTTTTGAGGATTAAATTCTTGGGATAATTGTTAGACCACGGTGTTGATTGAGCCTCGGGAATATGAGTGTGATTATTATTTTGGGGTGAGATTTCTCATGTTCGTGAGGATATAAATCTCGTGCTAGTTATTACGAAGAGTGAACGTTTGACAAAGATTCATTTGAAAACACAATCTAATTTCTTTATCATCTACAAAATCCCATCCTTCTTCACGTCATCAACAATATTTCTCTAACTACATTCTATTTATCATTGTCTCACGGTTTCGTATTGATTTTGTAAAATCCCGCAAAAGTTTCTATTTCTCGGTTTAAATCATAGACTTATAAAATCCCATGCACAATCATATCATGTCAAACACTTCAGATTCAGTCATAACTGAGATACTCAATTTGTACGACATGATCGATAAACATAAGATTCCCTACAAAGTACAATTGATAAACTCATTTGAGTCAGATATTATCTAATATGGAATCTTTGTGTTAAAATTCACAGGAGACAGAGTTGCACCAGGTACAGCAATTGCAAACTAATGCAAATGATAGTTTCATTGAACTTTTTCGACAACTTCATTCACACCTCACGGTACTTTTAGAGGGAACCTGATTCAAGATGGGATTCTCACAAGCATTTAAAACGTTTTTCGGTCAAGATGTACAGAACTTCACGGGCACATTGTTCTTGAACTTAGAGCAACTTGAACAACAAGTTGACAAAGAAAAATTCCAAGGCTGCACTTCAGGTGATCAACAAACAATGTCAGTCATTCATCAATGGTGACTACGGTTCGGATTATGAAGATGATATGACAGAAATGTACTTTGCTAGTCACACTGAAATGGAAGCTGATGTGTTCAGAGAAACATTAATCCAACACATGGATAATATTAAGAAGTACATTGAGGAAAGAGCACAACGCAAACTTAAGTATGATGACAAGGTATATGAATGTCGAATGTAATCAAGAGATAGTAGTGTTGAGTCGGGTAAAGCATCGGATGATGGATCAGTTGTCATTGAATGTAGAGGATCAGTGTAACATCCCGAGATTTTTTAGACATTAATTTATCGAGAAATTATGTTTGTTTCTCATTTACGAACTTTCCTGAGTTTTTTTACGTGAAAACGAGAAAGTTATCTCATGAAACGAGAAAATTAGACACAACACGTACCGCCACAAACCGTAAACTCGTTAAACCGTTTAATTTGATTGTTATATTCCTTGAGAGAAAATAGTCAGATGAATACTCGTTGTATTGGAAAAATTACTCTGAACGCAATGGCGCAAGTTTCGTGATTTGAATAGCTCGTTTACTAGTCCAAATGGGTCCCGAACCATTAAATGCTAAAGTTTGCTAAAATTGCAGTTTCAGTCCCTGTGGTTAAAATACTGTCCACCCCCTAACATTTGGATAATTATAATTCTGGTCCTTATAGCTCATATAAATAGAATGATAAGATTAGGGTTAGGGTTTTAGTGCACCACCCTCCTCCTCCTTATAGCAGCTGCCGTCAGCATCTTTCCGACGCCATTGCCGTCTTTCCAGCCACTCCAGCCGCCACCATGGTCATCAACCACCATTACTATTCTTTCCCCTTGTAGATCCAAAAGGTATAGATTGTTAGATCGAGAAGGTTTTGGTCGTGATTTGCTCGTGGTTGGCTAATCAAGAACGTGTTGTGATAAAGGGTTTCGCGTTTCTTTCAGTTTTGTTGTGGTTCGTGAATCTTCATCTCCATCTTGCATCTATCTCTTCCTCTCCCTCCTTTTCTTTTCTCTTTCGTTTTCTCATGGTAAGTCGACACAAAACGTTTTTTTTACTCTTGATTCTTTACAAATTGTTAAATCGAAGTGTATTAGGTTTTTTTGTGGGATACAAATGATAAAACAACTTCTGTTTTATTGATCGTGTGGTAAACTGATTTTAAATGGTCATGTTAATGTTTTTCGTGGATAAGCAAAGGATTAAAAACGTTTGAAGTATTGTTCGTGTGGTCTAAATTGTTAAAAATAAGGTTCGGATTGAGTGCTGGACTCGCTGATACATTTAGTTTGTTTATGAATCGAGAACCGTTGTGGTCACGGTATGAATTTAGATTTAGATGTGTTAACTATGTTGCGACTCGAATTGGAGGTGAAACTCCTTATTGAAATCTTTAATGTTAATTCATATTTTCCTTGGTGTTTCATTTGAGTCATGGTAACCAATAGGTCGTACGAGTGAGTCCGGATTGCTATTCGGTATAGCAGCAACCCAACTAGGGTGCGTTTCTGATGTGGAGTCGTCCAACAAGACTACGAGTGTGGTCTTGTGTTGCGTAGTCTCAGTTTCGGCCACGCCCAAGGGGGTGTTTGGCTAGACTCGAGTTCGGTTTAATTTGCCTAACATGTTGTTTGAGCTTATGTACCAGCTGTTAGAGGGTGCACTTTCATTTGTGTCAATTTGATATATCTCGCATTGTCTTATGTTGTTGATTGGTCTTGAGTATAGAAAACCCATAAGGTTCTGTTTTGGTTTCCGATCCATGACCACAGCCACATAGGGTGTTGGTCTTGTGTTTGCATCGTGATGGTTAACAAACCAAGAGGGCGTATGTTATTGTTATGTTAGCAGCTATTGGGTGCGTATGTGCTTGTTTGCGTTGGGTAATATTTGTGAAAATGAAGAATGTGTTTGATTAATTTTAAATTGGCGCCTAGCACATTTGTTAAATTAATGGTGCATTTGGTTGCTTAAAATTTGGGCCAATAAGCTCATAAACTAATAAAATGGTACGTTGTTTTTTTTAAGGGTCATACTAATGCTTAATTAGTATTAGTGATTTTGGATGATAAATGATGGACTAACGTGCTTATGTTATCGTTTTGGCTCTTATGACTATTGGTACATTTCGGAATAGTGGAATTGTGATTTGAATTGGTATACGAATTACATATTGATTTGGACTTGGTCATTTGTTGGACATTTGGATTGTTATTGGATTTACGATATTAAATGTTGGACCTATTGGACACTTTGTGACTTAACGGTATAATATATTAGACTCTAAATAGAATTTAATATATTAGACACGCAACACTCACAAACTATTCAATAAATTCAAAGCTAATAATTACGCGAATGATAACGAAATAAAATTTATAAAATATTGTATTAAAATTTGGTTTATTTAAAAAGTCAAGATGACTTGGAACGTAATATAAACGGACGCGTCATGCCGAAATTTATAAAACCTTTCCAAATTTATAAGATTATAAACTCATAAACGTATTGTGTTTTCTTATAAAACTGAAATGATTTTCTAAACCATTTGGGATTATGGGGTAAATACCAAAACTTACCAATCGACTTATTTATTGAAGTAATTATGTGTCTTTATTGTCTTGGCATCTTTCTAGTCACTGTCTTCTCGAGTTGAGTCTAAGTCAATTCTTCTTGACTATTTCTCATAATATATTGGGATATATATTATGTTTTGGCGTGAGTTACGTTTCGTGTGACTTACGCCTGGATGCATATTATACTTTTGACGTAAGTTGTATGTCGAGTCTATGTTTTTTTACCACCACATGAAACGTTAAAACTAAACTTTTGAGATATTGATACTGGATTTTTGAAATCTTTGATACGAGTATTCCACAAAAACTAAGATATGTTGTCTTTTGGAAAATCATTTTTTTTGCTAGACGTGTTTTGAGATAGCAAATTCCTATTAGGTTGTGCTTGTACTATCTGGATATCGTTGTGCTTTTCTTGTGAGACTGATATGCTTTGCTCACTGATGCCAGTTGTGATTCTTGCGTTACTCCATCTAAGGTGAGTTCATGGCCCATACTTTTACTTGATTTTAAACTATTTTAGGAGAGCATACATGCTCGTTTTTACTAAATAAATTGTTTGGTTGATTTGAATAAACGATTGTTACTTGATTTGATGAAATGCGAGATTTGGTTTGAATACGTTTTATGTGGACACAAGTGCTTGAAAACTGTTTTAATTGGAACTGGAACTGTTTTGTGGGCTATTACGTGCTAGGTTAAGGTTAGAAACCCAAGCGTTGTATTGAATTGTTACATCCTAGCTCAGGATTGAGCGAGCATTCTTAATAGATCTATTGGGAATGGCCACCCCGTCTGACCAGCATGGCTCATGTGGGGGACGTATAACATGTCGATTGTTTGTGTGCTATCTAGCATTGATTTCAAGACTTAGCCTGTGTAATAGTTAAGCTTGCGTGACACTATATTCGTTGTAGTGATTTTGATATGGTCCAAATGGTTGTTTATGAGTATTTTTGCGGATAAATATTTTGATACTGTGAATTAGGCAGGGTATGCCTCGGTTAAATTTGACTTATTTATGAGAAACGATTTACACTTGAAAATCTTGTGGTCCACCTTACTATTTTGCTTAAAGGTAAACTTTGTTTTTGCGACATTGTGGGCGTCACAATGATCGAAAGGCTCTTTTGAACTCGCTATACTTTTATGCAAACCTATGAACTCACCAACCTCGTGTTGACATTTTTAACATGTATTTTCAAGTATTGAGGCAATAGTTTACTTTTGGAGGTGCTTGGGCAATGGCATGGCATGGTCATAGATGACTCTGATATTTGTACTTGGGGACCGCTTATTTATTGTGGGCATGTTTTCCGCATCATATTTTATTGTAAACTTTGTTTTATACAGAATAAACGAGTTTCTTAAGAAATACCTGTTATTCTATACTTGTGTTGTGGTACCAATTAGTAGCACCCAAGACTTGTATGCTTCCGCTAAACCCGATTTTGGGGGTGTTATAGTTGGTATCAGAGCCTAGGTTATGTAGAACTGGGTAAATTTTCAAAAACCTATACTATAACCGCTTTTACAAAAAATTAACCCTATGACCGACAAATGCCTGCCTGCCAAGTTGATGCCTCACTTGTGACTTTGATTACTAATATATTGGATGAGATGTGTGCCTTACTATTGGATGAGTATATCAATTCTGTTAGGTCACCATATTGTAACACAAGCATCAATATGTTAGAAATAGAGAAGATATAGAGCGGATGAACACACAAACACAACACACGAATATATTAGAGAAAAGTTATGCGTAGGAATTATGTACATGTGAACAACCAAACTTCTAAGGAAGATTTACAAGTCTTTATATAGGGAAAGGAACTAGGGCAACACACAAGTTCCCTTCCTTTCCTTATTGGGCTTGGGTCAAGGCTTATAGGCTTTCTACATAAGCCTTGCCTTAATACAAACACAAAAGCCTAATTAAGCAATCTATTACATGTTAATTACAAACACTTGAAGTATAGTTTAGGAGTGATTCCAACAATCTCCCCCTAAGTGTTGGTAATTAATGACTTAAGTAATCTTGATACGTTGTAGGTGTTGATGTAATAGTTGCTTTGACGTCTTCTGACATTCTTCTTTCTTGTGTGAAGAAGTGCCTTGATTCTAACAATCTCCCCAGTGTGAGGATCTTGTTTTCTTTGAAGTTTTTAGCTTTGACGTCTTCATTTATCTTTGTTCTTTGTTCTGGTGTGGATATGGTGATGTTATGTTGTGGTAATCTGCATCAGGTCCGCTTCGTTGCTCTGGTGTCTCCACGTCCTTCTCCAACATGCTCACATGCTCTTTGACGTTGGGTTTCAGTGTTGATTTAGTTCTCTTTAGTCTTTAAACTTCATAGATTCTTTAGCTTTGACTAAGAATCATTCTGGATTTTGTGATGCCTTTCGAGAGAACTTCAATATGTGTTGTTGTGGGTATGAGCATGTGGAGAATCTGCACGATCATCTCCCAGGAGCATCCATAAGAAGAAAACATAAGAGCTGGTTAGTGATAAACACCAATCGATCATTGTGGTCGTTTCTTAAAGAGTTGACCACTACAATTGTTCTTCTGATGAATGTTTTGATTCCATTCACCTTGGTCGGGCGAATCAGCCGTCCGAATCCCATAAAGGACAGTTGGCATTACATTGAACAAGTTCAAGTAATGACCCACATTTTCAGGAATCGATTCTTGAAAGGAATCTCCTTAGCGGGATTTCTAGCACTTACAAGTTCGAACTTCGGCGTGTTAACATAGTGTGAAAACACATCTCTAATTCTAGCAAAGGCCGTTGTCCCCGAATGGAGTCCCTCAAGTAGGATAACACAATGTACCGAAGTACTCCTATAGTTCAGGTGAGTCGCTGAGGTACACCGAAGCATCACCCCACGACTGTAGACCTTTTGAGATAACACTAAGCATAACCCACAAAGAGTTACCAAAGTGACTTGCTGTCAGGGCTGTTTGATGTTGACCCTGGCAGCAGTTTCCATTCAATAACTGAGGATAACAGTTGTGAACCCCTCATAAATGTTCTCGACATATTGCTAAGATCTGTGTAGGACTCTATAATAGTATCACTTGTGTCACAATTCGCAATTTCCGGTCATTTCTCATATTTCACATTCAGCATTTCATAACGATTCGTACATGGTTTTGCATTTTTCATTAAACGTTATTTTCTTATTAAATAAACGTTATCGCGTGAGTTATTATTTTGAACATTTAATCCGTTACTTTCAAAAATGATCCCGATGTATTTTTATACTTACATTTAGTTATAAAAACTATATTTTGAGTTTACCCAGTGTTTTAAATTTATTTTGGATATAAATTGTTAGATGTATATTATTACGACGGTTTTCTTAAAAACTACACGATTATTATTATTTCACTTAACTTTTGCAAGAAAAGTATTTTTATAATTTTTATGACCTAAATATATTTTATCTTGACCCGTGAAATTTATTTTTATCTAACGCTACATTAAATATTCAAATGTGTATACAACTTACTAATCTTATTTAACAATACTACAAGTTACTACTATCCTCAAATAACTTTACTTCTACTACATTTATACATTTACATAATAATAATAAATATATGTATATGTATCATTAAATACATGAATCAACTAGATTTTCAAGATCTTACTTATATATGTCTACACTCCAAAGACTTTCTCACATTCAACTCACACAACTCAATAATTCAAGTGTTAGTCAAGTCTTCTCTCTTCTCCTTCTTCCCTCATAAATCCGGCCACCATATTTGCTCAAGGAAGAGATCACAAAAATTTTGCTAATCAAGTTCTTCACAATCTAGTAACACTCTTTGTTTAGGTTTTGAAATAAAAACCTAGGGTGTTTAGGATAAATCCTTGGTTCACTAAACCTCATCAAGCAATTTGTAAGCATAAAACTTCATCTCTTACTTTTTTCATATATATTTTTCATACATTTCATGAAGTCCATATGATCATATTTGCTCAAGTTGTAGTTTTTATTCATGTTTATCAAAGATTATCACCCATATGTGCTCTATAAATATTTATAACAATCATGTGCTAGTTAAAGTTTATAAAATGAGAAGTTTGAAAAATGGATCATCAAAGTCTAGTTGTGGTTTTTGGAAGAAATGGTTACATAAATTTTATACATGTTTATTTAAGTTTGTATATATATTTTTAGCCTCATAATGAATATTTATTTTGGTTATGATCAAATGAAGTTGTTTTACTAGTAGGATTGGTGATGAGTAGATTAAGGGATTTTTGTGGAGAAGTTGTGGTTAAACAAGTAGTAAAATGGTAATTTTAAAATAAGCGCGGAAGCGCTGTCGAAATTTATAATTTTTCCGAAAAGTTAGTCATTTTATAAGTTTTATTAAAGTTTTAGAAAATAGATTTTTAGTTATGAACGTGGCCTTTTGAACGGACTAAAACGGAGTTATAACGAAAAATATACGTGGTTTCCAAGTTACGATTTAAAAACTACAATTTTCAGGAAAATGTTTATGCTGTCCGAATTTTAACTGACCCAAACAGTGGCCTTAAAATTTCTGTGAAGTCTCCGAAGTTTAAAAATATATTAGTACTCTTCATTACCTTCGCGTGGATATAAAGAACTTGAAAACGGACTTAAAACGAGTGAGTTATGGTTAACCGAACTTTGAGTCAAAAACGTGCTGAAAACACTATTCACAGCTTTAGTAAGCTGTCAGGATTTTAATCAAGGTTTTTGAGGGTCTAAACGGACGTTTCGGGAGAAACGGACCTTAAAACGAGTTAGTTTTCCTATGTATACATTACGTTAAGTCCGATGTAAACTGATTTGTCAATTACTAAAACCGTTGCGTAATCTTAACTACATTTTCACCATTAACTCAAAAGTATTTATTTTCGACATGAAACCGTCACACATTCAAGTAACAATATTTTTATATAACTAGTTTTCAAGTAGCATATTGGGTGATACGTTTTCAAATCATGCATTCACGACAACATATCATAACTCAAGTCATGACATTTATTAGGTCGCGGAGAGTCTCCGAGCCTCATTTTAGTGCACTTCATTTTGTTAACATATCAATCACACCAGGTGAGTTCGTAGCCCCTACTTTTACTTGCTTTCATGACTGTTTTGGGGGAGATACATGCTCAAACTATTTTCAATTACTTTCACAAGTACTTTAAACTTTTACATACTACTGTGAGTTTCATGACCCCTACTTTCATACATTTTCAATTACTTTTGGGGGAGATACATGCTCAAACTATTTTCATTTACTTTCACAAATATTCTAAACTTTGACATACTACTGTGAGTTCATACCCCGCTTTTACTCGTTTAAATTCTACAAACTATTTGGGGCGAGATACGTGCTTATTTATCAAACATTTAAACTCTTTTGCCAAACAACATTACTTATACTTTAGACTTGATTGCGTTTTATACTTGTTTGGGTTATACTTGATTTCATATGTATACTTGCAACAAACATACAGGAATTAGTGGCACCAAATTAAGTTGTTGGAAGGCTACTAATTTACAAACATACAGGAATTAGTGGCACCAAATTAAGTTGTTGGAGGGCTACTAATTTACAAACATACAGGAATTAGTGGCACCAAATTAAGTTGTTGGAGGGCTACTAATTTACAAACATACAAGAATTAGTGGCACCAAATTAAGTTGTTGGAGGGCTACTAATTTACAAACATGCAAGAATTAATGGCTCCAAATTAAGTTGTTGGAAGGCTATTAATTACAAACATCCCAACATGAGTTGTTGGAAGACCCTTGTGGTGACACATATATTTTTTACTACTATGATATATACATACATGATTGACATACTATTTTTAGCAGTGGGTTGTAAACACACAGGTTGCAAGTTTGTATGGGCGGACTTGAACTGATTGGATTTACGATGCCTTTGCTTTGCGAACTATTCTATATAACCAAAAACTTTGCCTTTGTTGCATTAGTGCTCTTTAAAAGCTTTACTTGTTAACCAAACTCTATGAACTCACCAACCTTTGTGTTGACACTTTTTAGCATGTTTTATCTCAGGTATCTAAGGCATTCACTTCATGGCATGCATTGGTCATATCATAGAGTCGTGGTGACGACGCGTCTCACGTGGGATTTATACACTTTAAAAACATCGTTTGGCTTGTATCAAAATTATCTTCGCACAAGTTGATTTTCATTTGGGACTTAAACTTTGTAAACTCTGATTATTTTATTTAATCAAACGATGTATTTTCTAAACAACACTTTAGGTCGTTCTCGATATAACTGAACTTTGATGCTATGACAGCCATCCCCAAGGTATTCCATTCCGTGCAAAACGGTAATTTGGGGTGTGACAGATTGGTCGAGAGCGTTGGTTATAGAGAACTAGGTTGCATCATTGACCCTAGACTATAACCACATCATCATAGCATCTCATCATATCATTATAAGTGCATATTCTTTATACATGCGAACTTATGACTCAACACCAAACATCATATGAGTCGATTAGTCCAAGCATTGCATAGTTACTCCTAAATTATACATAGCCTGATCACCTATGTCTAATTCAGGAAGAATCATGCAATGAAAGGAGTAGTAGTCTCATATGAGTAAGCAATTCCGTAATCGAGCCAAATTTTCAAAAGATTTTCTTCAAACCACTTGTTTCCAGTTTGATCCGCGTGACAATTCTTGTTTGATGAGTTGCAAAGATCGAGCTAGAAACAAGTTGTTACCTAAACCGATTTAGCCTAATCGTATGACAGTTCTTGTTTGATGAGTTGTGGGATTAAGCAAAAATCGGTTACCTAAAAGTCTTTTGGAACTTTTGCTCGAGAATGGAAAGCCTCCTCATCGAGCCTAATCATAAGGGAGCATGTCTTTAGAATGGGATATAGTCACGACATATGCATGAGCATTGGCATAATCATTTAAATCATACATGAGCATAAACTTTTAGAACCCTTGTCGCGTTTTGGGCCATAGTATCATTAATCGAATCACGGGGACGTGATTCCTTTGACATGGGAAGAATGTCACAATTCGCAATTTTCGGTCATTTCTCATATTTCACATTCAGCATTTCATAACGATTCGTACATGGTTTTGCATTTTCATTAAACGTTATTTTCTTATTAAATAAACGTTATCGCGTGAGTTATTATTTTGAACATTTAACTACTTTCAAAATGATCCGATGTATTTTTATACTTACATTTAGTTATAAAAACTATATTTTGAGTTTACCCAGTGTTTTAAATTTATTTTGGATATAAATTGTTAGATGTATATTATTACGACGGTTTTCTTAAAAACTACACGATTATTATTATTTCACTTAACTTTTGCAAGAAAAGTATTTTTATAATTTTTATGACCTAAATATATTTTATCTTGACCCGTGAAATTTATTTTTATCTAACGCTACATTAAATATTCAAATGTGTATACAACTTACTAATCTTATTTAACAATACTACAAGTTACTACTATCCTCAAATAACTTTACTTCTACTACATTTATACATTTACATAATAATAATAAATATATGTATATGTATCATTAAATACATGAATCAACTAGATTTTCAAGATCTTACTTATATATGTCTACACTCCAAAGACTTTCTCACATTCAACTCACACAACTCAATAATTCAAGTGTTAGTCAAGTCTTCTCTCTTCTCCTTCTTCCCTCATAAATCCGGCCACCATATTTGCTCAAGGAAGAGATCACAAAAATTTTGCTAATCAAGTTCTTCACAATCTAGTAACACTCTTTGTTTAGGTTTTGAAATAAAAACCTAGGGTGTTTAGGATAAATCCTTGGTTCACTAAACCTCATCAAGCAATTTGTAAGCATAAAACTTCATCTCTTACTTTTTCATATATATTTTTCATACATTTCATGAAGTCCATATGATCATATTTGCTCAAGTTGTAGTTTTTATTCATGTTTATCAAAGATTATCACCCATATGTGCTCTATAAATATTTATAACAATCATGTGCTAGTTAAAAGTTTATAAAAATGAGAAGTTTGAAAAATGGATCATCAAAGTCTAGTTGTGGTTTTTGGAAGAAATGGTTACATAAATTTTATACATGTTTATTTAAGTTTGTATATATATTTTTAGCCTCATAATGAATATTTATTTTGGTTATGATCAAATGAAGTTGTTTTACTAGTAGGATTGGTGATGAGTAGATTAAGGGATTTTTGTGGAGAAGTTGTGGTTAAACAAGTAGATAAAAATGGTAATTTTAAAATAAGCGCTGAAGCGCTGTCGAAATTTATAATTTTTCCGAAAAGTTAGTCATTTTATAAGTTTTATTAAAGTTTTAGAAAATAGATTTTTAGTTATGAACGTGGCCTTTTGAACGGACTAAAACGGAGTTATAACGAAAAATATACGTGGTTTCCAAGTTACGATTTAAAAAACTACAATTTTCCGGAAAATGTTTATGCTGTCCGAATTTTAACTGACCCAAACAGTGGCCTTAAAATTTCTGTGAAGTCTCCGAAGTTTAAAAATATATTAGTACTCTTCATTACCTTCGCGTGGATATAAAGAACTTGAAAACGGACTTAAAACGAGTGAGTTATGGTTAACCGAACTTTGAGTCAAAAACGTGCTGAAAACACTATTCACAGCTTTAGTAAGCTGTCAGGATTTTAATCAAGGTTTTTGAGGGTCTAAACGGACGTTTCGGGAGAAACGGACCTTAAAACGAAGTTAGTTTTCCTATGTATACATTACGTTAAGTCCGATGTAAACTGATTTGTCAATTACTAAAACCGTTGCGTAATCTTAACTACATTTTCACCATTAACTCAAAAGTATTTATTTTCGACATGAAACCGTCACACATTCAAGTAACAATATTTTTATATAACTAGTTTTCAAGTAGCATATTGGGTGATACGTTTTCAAATCATGCATTCACGACAACATATCATAACTCAAGTCATGACATTTATTAGGTCGCGGAGAGTCTCCGAGCCTCATTTTAGTGCACTTCATTTTGTTAACATATCAATCACACCAGGTGAGTTCGTAGCCCCTACTTTTACTTGCTTTCATGACTGTTTTGGGGGAGATACATGCTCAAACTATTTTCAATTACTTTCACAAGTACTTTAAACTTTTACATACTACTGTGAGTTTCATGACCCCTACTTTCATACATTTTCAATTACTTTTGGGGGAGATACATGCTCAAACTATTTTCATTTACTTTCACAAATATTCTAAACTTTGACATACTACTGTGAGTTCATACCCGCTTTTACTCGTTTAAATTCTACAAACTATTTGGGGCGAGATACGTGCTTATTTATCAAACATTTAAACTCTTTTGCCAAACAACATTACTTATACTTTAGACTTGATTGCGTTTTATACTTGTTTGGGTTATACTTGATTTCATATGTATACTTGCAACAAACATACAAGAATTAGTGGCACCAAATTAAGTTGTTGGAAGGCTACTAATTTACAAACATACAGGAATTAGTGGCACCAAATTAAGTTGTTGGAGGGCTACTAATTTACAAACATACAGGAATTAGTGGCACCAAATTAAGTTGTTGGAGGGCTACTAATTTACAAACATACAAGAATTAGTGGCACCAAATTAAGTTGTTGGAGGGCTACTAATTTACAAACATGCAAGAATTAATGGCTCCAAATTAAGTTGTTGGAAGGCTATTAATTACAAACATCCCAACATGAGTTGTTGGAAGACCCTTGTGGTGACACATATACTTTTTTTACTACTATGATATATACATACATGATTGACATACTATTTTTAGCAGTGGGTTGTAAACACACAGGTTGCAAGTTTTGTATGGGCGGGACTTGGAACTGAGTGGATTTACGATGCCTTTGCTTTGCGAACTATTCTATATAACCAAAAACTTTGCCTTTGTTGCATTAGCGCTCTTTAAAAGCTTTACTTGTTAACCAAACTCTATGAACTCACCAACCTTTGTGTTGACACTTTTTAGCATGTTTTATCTCAGGTATCTAAGGCATTCACTTCATGGCATGCATTGGTCATATCATAGAGTCGTGGTGACGACGCGTCTCACGTGGGATTTATACACCTTAAAAACATCGTTTGGCTTGTATCAAAATTATCTTCGCACAAGTTGATTTTCATTTGGGACTTAAACTTTGTAAACTCTGATTATTTTATTTAATCAAACGATGTATTTTCTAAACGACACTTTAGGTCGTTCGATATAACTGTAACTTTGATGCTATGACAGTCATCCCCCAAGGTATTCCATTCCGCTGCAAAACAGGTAATTTGGGGGTGTGACAACTTGCGTCCTTATTGTTGAATGACATGTGATGAAATGTCGAGTGTTCCTAAGAGATCTTTTGATGAATCTCGTGGCTCTAGACTCAATAGTGCACTTTGGTTTTCCTAAGAGAAGACTAGGGAGAGGGTCTCCTTCTTCAATACCAGCAATCTCTAAGAGAAAGCCGATAGTTTACGTAGGGTTCCCTGTGAGAATGAAACAAGCTTCAATTTAGAGAAACTTGAGTGGCTAAGAAGGTTTAGTGCATGCGTCACTGGGTCCATGATGATTTTGATCTTCAATACCGGTGTCATCTAGTGACAACCAGTAGCATATGAGTTGAACCCGGTGTCTGTCCTAAGTTGAATAATTTGGAGGGCTATTTCTTTTCACCCTTTTCATTACTTTTCTTTTTAATTCTTCAACTCCTTCTTTCTCTGATTCTCATTTTCTCCTTTTTATAATCATACCTAAGGACTTCTAGGTTCTAACTATTTGTGGTGTCCTTCGGTAGACCCCTCCGGCTCTGGCGGATCATAGGACGGTTATTCCTAACCTTAGTCACCTTATAACTCCATGAATAACCTATGTTGCCATAAAACCATTTTCTCGAAAATCTCTCAAAGTGGTTGTGCGTAAAAACATTTTGTACCAGTGTGAGAGTTTGTATTAAGCAGAAATACTCCCCCTCAACACGTGCTTAAGTGTGTTGACAGAAATCTGCACAGTGAGTGAAGAGCGCACACATTTGAATTAATCGACTCAAGATAGACAATTCCCTACGAGACACGGTTACGTTGAATAGTTAAAGAGTTACGTTGTCAGCTTTTAGGTGAGAACTAGCTCTAATAACTACCTTGAAGGTGTGGACAAACCTCGAAAGGTTGTCAAACCCTTCAAAGTTCATGTCTATCAAGAGCTTCTCAAATAGGTACAATCTACTTGGATGTATGACAGTTCAGATCTCGTCAATTCATGGGTTTAGTCTTTAGCACGAAGATTCTATCACAATTTTCACAACATATTTGTATCACACAATTTTTCTCCACCTAAAAAATGGCATATAAATGTTATTTTTGACGAAATTTTGATATCGAATATGTCCATTTCAAGTTTTGTGGGAAGATTTCCACGAAGAACCATTTGTGAACAAAGATTTTAAGCAAGTACTCCCCCTCAACAAGTAATACTAACTTTTGAGGTTTTGAAAACATAAGGGGAAGTACTTGTTCTTTTGAGCAAAACTTTGAAAAATGAAAGTTTTGATAAGTTTTACTCAAAAGTAAGAAGTTTTCGCTCCTTTTATAGGATTGTGGCACTGATGCGTACCACGGGGTCCTTTCATTTTAAGTACGGGTTGTACACTGTTATGTGTGCACAAGCCATAGTCAAATATACAGATCATAATATCCAAAAAAATCAATCAATGAAAGAGTTTAAGTAGTACCAAGCAATTCGTCAATGAGACCGGGAGTTCTCTCTAACGTTGATAAAGCGTAAGAGTGAAGCTTTCTCTTCCACCGACAAAACTCTCTAGCCTCCGCATCTGATCCTGGTAAAATAGCCTTTCATCAATCCTTGTGATCATCTTCCTAGCATCCCTCCTTTCCTTAGAATTCCAACGCTTCTTTGACCCAATACCCTCTTTAAAATCTTTCAACCGATATGCTAACCCATCATGAACCGAATTCAACGTGTGATTGCAAAACTTGTGAACCTCAGTGTACGCCATTAAACTATTGTGGTGAAGTTCACTGCGGTAAACAACCCCAAATTTCGGTTTCTTGACAATGGTGTATAGAGAAAGTTGGTTTATGTCGGGAAAGTGTAGTAATGGTTTAGTGAGGCTGACTTATTTTTGATATGATTCCACAGCAAGTTGGAGATCTTCAACACGTTCCTGGATCCCTTTGCTATGAATGAATATTAATAAGGTAGTGATGTACTGGAGCTGAATGTGTGTGGAAAATTGTCGCATCCGTCCTTGTACCTTAGCAAGGTACATGTCTTCGATGTCATTCAGGGACAACCTCGAAAAATCAGCTTCAGTAAAGTCATACCCTTGTTCGTCTTGGCGTTTGACAGTGATTTTCTTTAGGAATGAATAATCCCATTTCGTAGCCAGATCGACATTCATGATAGCAACTATCCGTTTGTCACTGAACACTTCTTTGTTGGATGTCTGAACTTGGCGGCTGCGTTAGTAAATTCTTTTTCATTCAAGCCAATGATGAATGCCATATTGTGCATCAAGATCATAAGTCACCACATTTTCAACAAACATTCTTGTGGCTTCTTTTTCGATGGCAGCATTGTTGGAGAAGACCGCGGCTGGGATGTTGAAGGTTAGTGACGTAGCATACTTTTTGCTGACTTTGCTACCGTGTTGTAAGAATTCTAGGTCGTTGTTGAAGAAGTATTGGTAAGGGATTCTAGGTTGATCAGGTGGACCAATGATTGGTAGTGGTTTGGTCTAGTCTGTGTAATATGGAGCCTTATCCAGTTTTGTGAAGTCAATGTTCAATTCTGGGTTGAGCCAATCAATGTTGTTGGACATAGCCCATGCAATATTGTCGAGATGATATTCGACTTCTATGGCACTGCCGGATCTGTCTTTTAGTAGTTGGAAAGCATCATTCTTCATTCGGCGTAATTCCCGCTTCGTCATCTTTTTGACCTTGAAGTCATCCTAGATAAGCTTAACCTGCTCCATAGTACGACCATCTACCGGTTCTTGGCCTTCCGGTAATCTAGGAGTGGCATCAACTAGCTTGGAGAACCATTAAAATTCTTCAGTATCATCTTCGTCCAGCCATGATACAACTGATGTTGACTTTTTCTGCTTGGGCTTGGAGGATGATTCTTTTGGCTGTTTGGTTGATGTTGGAGATGTAGGCTGTTGTTGGGGCTCAGGAATCTCTTCGTCGTCACCACCGGTGTATTGAAAATGATCACCGTTTTCCTCGACGGTGGTGGAGACTCAGCGTTCTGAGGTTTATCGGAAGCTGGAGGTTGTTGAGCAGAGCTTGTTGTGGTGGTGGTCCTTTGGGGTGATGGAGTAATAGAAGAGGATTCGCCAGTTTTCTTTGCGCGTTTTGGCTCAGAATCCTTGTCCACATCATCGTCATCTCTTGGTCGCTTTGCCTTTTCAGCTGACTCTTTACACGATGTCTTGAGTTGATATTCTAGCAATGCCTAAAAAATTTTAGCTTCGTCCAAGGTGAAAGTTGCAGATCGTTGAGACATTTGCATTACCAGCTTCGAAATCAATTCAGCATCTGAGACAACCGGAGACGGGACTGGTTTGATTTCCATGGAAACAGGGGTAGTTGCCATTGTTTGTTTGACTAGTGACATGAGATATGGATAGAGTTGTCTGGCGAACATCTCTCTAGTGACTCCAGGGACAGTGTCGAGAAGGAACGTGTGAGTGTAGTCCCTTATCGTATTGTCCATTTCCCCTTGGATATCTCGATTGAGAAACTGTTGAATCTGTTCTCTTTCCTCCGAAAACTCGTTCATTACATCTTGAAGTAAATTTAGTCCGGCCACCGATTGAATTTCTTGTTGACTACGTTTCGTTTCCTTACCGCCTCGACAGCTTTGACAATTTTGGTCTTTGCACGTGATGCCCAAGTGTTGGTCGGTTTCTTGATAGATTTGGATGTTGATCTGGTGGTAGCATCTTTGGATGGTGGTGGTGATGAATGAGATGATGAATCAGATGAAGATGAGTCATGAGAAGGCTCCAGATCTTTAGGTGGCTCATAAGTCCCTTCAGGGTTGTGATCAGGATTATCTTGAATGTAACTGTCAGTTTCTTTTCGAGTCCTTTCTTCTTCATCAGCTTTAGCCCAGGCTTCTGCTTCAGCCTTTTCCTTAGCCTCTTCTTTAGCTTTTTCTCTGGCCTCTTCTTCAGCTCTTTCCCTAGCTGCTTCCTCAATATCTTCATCCATAATCTTCTCATTCTTCTCCTTGTCTTCTTCTTCAAAGTCGAAAATGATGTCATCCTCTTGCTGCTGTTGTTCTGTAGATTCGTGAGTGGTGGTACCAGTTCCCCTATTGGGTTGATTAACCGCATCGAGAACTGGTGTGTTTAGTGCACCACCACTGGAACCTCCAGGGCCACGAGTTTGTTGAAGATTAAATTCCTTAGCAGAGATGTTGAATCCTCAAATGCTTAAGTGTTCTGTGATAATCTCTATCTTCATCCTTTGGTTCCTCATCAGAACTCTCTTCTTCTTCTTCAAAGAATGGGAGTCTTCCCTTTATCTGATTTGCGACTGGTAGGCTTGTCTTCAGACCTCATTGAGGTAATATCATCAGTAACAGTTTCTGAGTGGTAGACCACCTCTTCAGACATGGTATCCTCAGAATCTTCGTCCTCAAGTTTAGGTGTCGGTTTAGGGTTAGGGATGGCACCCTTAGATGGGACTTTTCTTTTGAGGGGAGGATTCCTCTTAGGATACTTGAGGGCACTCCCAGTGCTTTCTACACTACTAGTACTGCCTGATCGTCTTGTCTTCCTTGTAGGGGTAGCAGGGTCTTTTCATCAATAAACCCAACTTTGCCTTTTCTCACAGCTTCTTGGTATCGACGATACGATTGAAGACTTTTGATGTCTTTAGTGAGAAGCCAGTCAAATAGCGCTGCACCTTGTTTCTTTGTGGACGAGTCTTTAAATCTGATAGTGTTCAATGTGTGCTCATACAACGCAGAGTGTTGGTTGGCGTCATTTAGTCTCAAGGGAATGTCCCGATGTTTCCCGAGAATATTTTGGATCAACAACTTAGTATATCTGATAAAGGGAACTTTAGTCCCGAGTTTCTTGAGATGGGACATCATGTCTTCCCATATCAGATTGGCAAAATCGATGTGCTGCTTGTTGACCATACCCCAAAAGGTTTGCAGATGCATAAGTTTTGGGTGCTCGTGACCGACGTCTCTCCTAGACACAGATTTGACGATCATAATATACAGTGTTCTCCATGGTTGAGGTATATTCTTTAGATCCACACAGGAATGTCTAGTGATGATCCCGGTTGCTTCATCATGTCCAATGTCGATCATGAATTGAATGATAGCCTCTTCACTTGGAGTTGCCACATAGTTAGCAGGCTCAATAGCTGGTAGCAGAAGAATTGACCGAAGATTTGCAACAGTAACTGTAACTTGCTTATCATTTAGAGTAACCGTGACAGCATCTTGACCATCCACCTTCTTCATTGTATGCCAAAATTGGTGAATGTATATCTCCAAAGACAGTTGCAGAGTTTGTGAGCATGTTGTTGTAGGGATGAGTCTTGAGAATATCCACAGCAATTCGGCATGAGGATTCAGAGCAGGTGAAGTTCTCAAAATCAACCTTGAGGTTGTTCTTTCCAAGCTTCATGCTATAATCAGTTGGGAATATGTCTTCCATTGTGAGCTCGTTTGGTGCGTTAACATTTTCCATAGTGATGTCCATATCGTGATCTGAAAGGTATTGAGCCAAAAGAACCAACATATCGAAAGACATTACATTAGTCAAAAGTTGATTTTATTGTTCTATTATTGAATTTGTTATGTTAATGAATGTTACGAGTCCAACATCACTTGTTTGTCCAATAGTCCAAAGTAGTCGTGATAAGTTTCTTGAGTATATTAATTTTGAATTTTAAAGTCCAAATTTTCACTCATTCACACAACATTTTAACCATTATAGCATATTAGTGACATTTTGGTCTTGTGACGTTATGAGTAACTTATTTACAAGTTTGTACGCGTAACAATTCATTGGTAAAGTTAAAATTATGGCTTAAGCGTAAGAATGCAAGCTTATGCGTAAACATTGTGTGACCATACGCGTAGACTTAAGCTTATGCGTAGGAATCCCTCTTACGCGTAAGAAATCTTACGCGTAGGAAAAGGCTCTTGGCATAAGGCTTACGCGTAAGCGTATGTTGGGAGCATATGCTAAGGTTTACTCGTAAGAGTGAACCTTATGCGTAAGACTCCAAGTTTACGTATATCCTTCACAGGATACGCGTAGTCCCTTTGTAGACCCTTACGCGTAAGATTTCTCTTGCGTGTAACATCTACGCGTAAGGTATTCCTTAAGCGTAGAATTCCAATTTTAACCTTGATTCTGATTTTGCACGCATAAATCCTGAAATAAATTCATCACAACATTTCCATTAACATCTTTATTCAACCACTTTCAAAATCACACGTTATCACAAGTTTATAATGTTTACGCGTAAAGTTAGCATAAGCGTAAAGTGAAACCCTAAGGATTCAAATCCTACGCCTAAACAATCTAACCATGTAATCACTACCAAACGATTTATGGGATGTCTTAGCAGCCTTATGAGTTGCTTTCAATCAGTTTTAACATCAAACACTTCAAGAATCAAAAACATCCAATTTAATGAGTACTTAAACCCTAAATCTTAATTTAGCAAAATTAGAGTTTCTGGGTATGATTCAAGGTTGGTTTTGGTTAATTAAACATGTAACAATCATCATACAAGCTTCTAATTAGACAGAAACACTCACAAATGAGAACCCCCAAATTCACGCATAAACCCTAAATCTTGAAAAAATGATTTAAAGCGTTTTCTGGGTTGATTTATATGCTGGAAATAGTTTAAGGATTGATATTAGATACATTTTAACACTCCCATTTCACAACAAACAACCAAACGTGATCACATGTTCATATGCTTACGCGTAAAACAAATAATCACGCCTAGAGTAAAATCAAACCGTTGGATTTGTATACCATTAAAAATCTATGTTTGGAATTACTCAAGAAAACTTAAACCACTTACAAATTTGATGTTTAAAACACGAATTTGAAGTTGAATCTTAGGCGTGGGATGAGGTAGTTGAAGTATTTAATATTTGATATAAATGTAAGTAAAATTAGGTGGGATGTTTTGTAAAAATTAAGTATAAACTTTTTACAACTATGGCCCCTCCACCTTACCCATTTTCATCCATAGCCTATAACTTCCATTTTGGTCAAGCAATAAGTGAAAGTTTGGAAAGGAACTTGACGACACTCCCCCTCGACTTTAAAATTAGAGAAATTTTTTACAAATTTGGGTTCGAGGAGTGTCAAGAAACAAGAAACAACAAACGAATCCACCATTTTCAAAGTTACAACCAATACTGGGTAACATGCAAGTACAAGGTTTTATGAAACAGAAAATATTTACATTCTCCCCCTCAACACTTGATCGATAAAATGATGAATTGTTTGAAAGAGCAAAGTGTTGACAGAAGATTTGTACTTGCGATGTTGAAAGAAATTTAGATAGAAGAATATTTTTGAATTTTATTAATTTTATATTTTTGTATTTTGTTTTTAATAAATATTTACAAAAGAGGTTTTGGTGTTTGACTGGTTTTAAGAATGTGTCAAAAGTTCATCTAGTTCCTCTCGGAGTCAAACACCTTATACCAATCCGTGGACCAACTCAAGTAAACCTAGCAGGAGCTAAGACTTTAGTGAGAAGGTTTGCCGTTGATATTCAGTACCCACAAAATATAATTCAACGGTACCCTTTTCCACATGCTGCTTGATGAAATGATATCGAAGATCGATGTGCTTGGACTTCGAATGTTGGACGGAGTTGCACGAGATCGCAATAGCACTTCAATTGTCACAAGACATCGATATGTCAAATACGAACCATAGTCTTTGAGTTGTGTTCTCATCCAAATGACTTGAGCACAACATGCTAACATGGCTACATATCCGCTCGGTTGAGGACAGCGATGTAGAATCCGCTTCTTCGATTGCCATGACACCGGTGTATCACCAAGAAATTGTAGAGCACCAAGTACTTTTCCGAGAATCTAAGCAACCTGCGGATCGCCCTAAAAAGCTATTAGTTCTAAACCAGAATCCTTAGGATACCAGATCCCCAAATTAATGGTTCCCTTGATGTATCGGAGGATTCTTTTAGCCTCAGTGAGGTGAGTTTCAGTTGGTCTCGACTGATAATGGGAGCAAAGATATACAAAGAAAGATAATGTCGCCCATTGGCTGTTAGATACACGAGAGACCCAATAATACTTCGGTATTTGGTAGGGTCAACCAATTTCCCATGCAAATTAGCGTCCAGTTTCTTGGTATGTTCCATCGGTGTGTCATATGTATCACAGTTTTGCATTCCATGTTTGTTTAAAATTTCAAGAGCATATTTGGACTGACTTAGGAAAATACCACGGGGTGATTGATGAACTTGCAGTCCTAGGAAGAACGTAAGTTCACCCATCAAGGACATTTCAAAATGTTTTTTCATAAGTTTTGAAAAAGTGTTTGAGTACTTTAGATGGTTGACCCAAAAATGATGTCATCCACATAAATTTGAACAATTAAAATGTGTTCCTCGTGATATTGTATGAAAAGTGTTGGGTCGACCAATCCTTTGATGAAATTATGAGAGATGAGAAAGGATGACAACTTATCATACCATGCCCGAGGGGCTTGTTTGAGACCGTAGAGAGCCTTGTTCAGTTTGTAGACGTGATTAGGGAACTCTGGATCAACAAATCCTTCTGGCTGACTAACATAGACTATTTATTTTAGATTTCCATTTAGAAAAGCAGTTTTGACGTCCATCTGAAAGACCGTGATGTTCATGTGAGCCGCGAATGGGAGAAAAATCCGAACAGCCTCAAGTCTAGCAACCGGTGTGAATGATTCCTCGTAGTCAATCCCTTCTTCTTATCTATAACCCTTAGCCACCAGACATGACTTATTTCTGATAACCGTACCTTCAGCATCCAATTTGTTTTTCCAAATCCATTTCAGACCAATAACATAGACCCTGTTGGTTTTGCAACCAATTCCGTACTTCAGGACGTTTAAACTGTTAAGTTCTTCTTGCTTGGATTCAATCCGGTTGTCATATGTCATGGCTTCTTTAATATTTTTGGGTTCAGCTTGGCAGACGGTGAGTGCATAAATGCAATGTTCACCGTTAGTCTGAAGGCGTTGTCTAGTTATGACCTGGTTGATTCGGTTTCCAATAAGGTTCACAAGAGGATGGTCTCTAGTCCAACGATGTGTGGAGGGTTGATGTTGATATACATTGTGCAGATTAGGAGGATTCAAATGGCTTGTAGATGATTTTGCAACATCAGAAGGGGCAGATTCATTTGCAAAAGGGTTGAAGAACGCATTTGGATCATAATCTGCAGGTTGGGGTACTTCATGGTTCGAAGATCATCACCGTTCATCTTCATTGGATGCGGTTTGTTCGGCTGTTGTTGTGGAATCAATTGGAGGTGCTTCCTCAATAGTTGTTGTTGTTTCAGGTGTATCATGGATTGGATTATTATCCGGTTGAGCAGCGGAAACATTTGATACATCTGGAGCACGTTGATCAATATCATCACTAAAAAGAGGAGCAATTAGTTGTTCCACTTGTTGACAAGTAAGCTGTAAGCTTGGATCAGCTGATGATGAGGTTTGGGGGAAGTTTAGACGGTTATGTCCGGGTTCCAAGCTGTTTTGCTCATAAGCCATTTCTGTAAGCTCATCGAAATTTGCATGAATCGTTTCCATAATCTCCCTTGTACGACGATTCCAGATCCTGTATCCTTTAGAATTCTCACAGTATCCAACAAAGACTCCTATGTCAGCTTTAGCTTTGAGCTTACCAAAGTCATCACGATCATTATTTTGGTAACAGAGGGATCCAAATACATGAAAGTGTTTGAGATTCGGTTTACGGTTGTGGATAAGCTCATAAGGGGTTGTGGCGTTTGGTAATCATTGAACGGTTCTGAGTGTAGAATGTAGTTGACACGGCTTCAGCCTACAAGTAATCTGGAAGTTTTGCATTTATCAACATCGTTCTTGCAGCTTCCACTAACGTACGGTTTCATCTTTCAACCACTCCATTTTGTTCTGGTGTCTATACAATGGATGTTTGATGCTCAATTCCTACTTTCTCATAGTATGCACGAAGGGTTTGATTAACAAATTCAGTCCCTTTATCTGTTCTAATTTGTCTAACTGTATTCCGGAGCTGAACTTGAATTTTTGTGAGAAAGGTGATGATCATCTGTGGAGCTTGATCTTTACTGCGAAGAAAATAAACCCATGTCCATTTTGAGTAGTCATCCACAATTACCAAGATGTAGCGTTTGCCGTTAATCGTCTGCACACACATCGGACCACACAAATCCATGTGAAGAAGATGAAGCACATGCTGTGAGCTATGTTCCAACTTTGAAGGAAAGTGAGCACGAATGCTTTTCCCTTGTTCACATGCTGAGCATAGGTGATCTTTAGAATACCAAAATCTTGGGAGACCTTCAACAAGTTTGTAATGTGCAAGATTGGTTATGGTTTGAAAGTTCAAGTGTGAAAGACGACGGTGCCATAGCCAAGATTTTGTAGATGTTGCCTTTGAAAGTAGACAAATGGGAGATGAAGCAATCATGTCTTGCATTGAAATTGTGTAAAGACTTGATGTGCGGGTTCCAGACATAAGATCGTTTCCTTGTAGATCACGAATGAAACAAGTTTTCTCCCGAAAAGCAACTTCCAAATCTCCATCACAAAATTGACCAACTGAGAAGATATTGTAACTGTAACCTTCCACATAATAAACCCTGCTAATTTCGATGTTACCATTGATGTAATCTCCATAGCCCATGATAGCTGCGAAGTGATCCTTCCCGAACCTGACAGTTCCAATGAACTTTGAAACAAAGTTTGATAACAGTTTGAGATTGCCTGTCATGTGTCGAGAACATCTGCTATTAAAAATCCAGAGGATGATCTGTATCACTTGAATTACACACAGAGACACAGATAGAATAGAAGTGGATGTGAAACCCGAAGAGTTAGAGGGTTCCGATGCAGTAATAGTTGAAACACACATGTTTATGATTTTAGGTATCCATTTAAAGCCAAGTGTATTATGTAACCATTTCTGCCATCTCCAACTAGTCTTAGCTTTGGTCTTAGAGAATGCACTAGGTGATAATTTCTTCCTAGGAGGTGAAGGGGGTTCTATGGGTACATCAATGATTGAAGCATGAACACTAGTAGGCGGTTTACCTAGCACAGACTTGGAAGCATTAGTGGGCCTACAGGTATTCCGTTTTCTATTGTTCCGCTTACGAGATAAGATAGCATTAGCAACACATTTACCATGACAACCATAAAACATGCTTTTACGACAACCAACACAAGATGCTTCAAACAAAACATTCAAAGTACTTAAAGGTTCAACATTCGTTACATCACTTTTTCTATTACATTTGGCTAACGCAATGTCTAAAGTGGGTGCAACTTGAGTCTTATTCAAAGTCCTAAGGTGTTCTGCTACTTCAGAGGTCTTTATTGTTCTTTTCTTACGTCACAACTTCCTATTCTTCCTTGATTTAGTCTTAAGCTGTGAAGTGCTATCGTTGGGAAAAGAGGCAACTATTCCTGTTTTAGTGGAAGAAAGCTCATTAGTATCTTGTGGCTTGTCATTAGGCGTTCTAGTGTCAATTTTAAACATTCACGGGCAAGTGCATTTGTGTTACTAATCTTATCTTGCTTAAGTTTCACCAACTCCGCTTTTAAGTCATGGATAGTGTGTAACAAACCTTGATTTTCAGAGCGAGTGTTTCCATTTTGTCGTAAAATATCTTTGGTATATGCAAGATGATCATCAACATCTTTTGACGCTTGAGCACGCGTCTTTTTGAGTAAATAAAATATGACACCATATTCTGTTTTAACTTTTGAAATTTCTAGTTCATATTTTGAAATTTGACACTTCAAAGACACGTTTTCATCATCCAGTTGCTCAAGTTTTGGATTAAGAGTTTTTTTGTGCAACTGGTTGATTTTGTTTTGTAAAGCGAGTTCTCGATTTTGACAATCTTTTTGACACCATTGAAGACGATGTTTTGCATTCGAAAGCTCATTTAACAATCGCTCATTTTCAACTTTTAAAGACTTGAATTATGACACATTATCGGTATTTTCAACAGAATCAACAGAATCAACAGCGATATAATCAAATGCATATGCAACAGTATGTAGTAACACAACATTTATGGTATTAGCACAGATAACATCTTCCAAGAGTCGATCAACATCTTTTCTTAAGATTTTCTTTTTATGTTTAGTATTTGAAATCGATGTTTCTGTTTTTCTCGAAAACTGTTTTCATAAGTCCAAGCTCCTTGTGAAAATCCCTTTCCCAATATATTGCACAGATTTTCAAATTACGGACATGAGGTAAAATTCTTTTCTGAAAAATGTCTCTTTTTCGCGCATGAGGCGATTGAAAATGATCAACTTTTATTTCAGAATTGATTTCAGTTTCACGTTCCAAAAGTTTGATGTCCGATATGAATGTATCAAAATATTTAAGAATTTGACATCGTTCGGGTAATGTTTTTACTTCACTGAGTGAAGGTAAAGGACCATTACTTTGTGCAGTATTGGGTTGGTGACAATCATTAGAAGACTCAGAAGTAGGCGTGATAACCCAAGGTGTGTTAGAATTATCTTGTTGTGCGACGAAAGTTATGGCTTTTGAATAGTTAAATGGTTTGCAATAAACAACATTTTCTAATTTTGACCGACTCTCGTCTTCTACATCTAATTCCTCCATGCGATTATATTCAACAACACTCATAATCGAATCATCAATTCGTGTTCTTTGTAGACTTGAGGATTTGGTTTGAATGCTCTATGTGAAAAACGTGGTTTGTAATCAGCAAGATTCGGTCCATATCAATTTGGATTTGGTTTAAAAGTAAACTTTTGAATAGTTGTGATTGATTCACCATGTTTGTAAACAACATTACGAAACTCTTTGATTTTGTTTTGTAAGTTGACAATTTCCTTAAGATAGTCATCTATTTGTTTCCTCGAATGCTTTTTGTATTCACAAAACTGTTTTTGACAAGTTAACAACTCAGACTTGGCCTTTTGAGTTTCCGAAGTAAGAGCGTTAAGTTGTTGTTTATGATCATATGTTAGGAATTGGAAATTCAATATTAAAGTGTCGGTCACCCCAATTATGGTCTAGCATATGTTAGCTCGTAGACTTATAGTTATTTACGTTATTTAGTAGTTTATTAGTTAGTTTGTAGCGTAGAATAGTTTAGTGTAACACCGTGGAGGAAGGACGGGTCTTTACCCACTGTATACCTGATCCACAGGCCGTCAGGAGGTCGTGTAGCTTGTAACTATAAATACCCCTTCCATACTTGGAAGGGGTGGTGCTTTCAATCTAACCTTTCATATTTTTGTATACCAAGTCTCTACCAAGAAACACCCTCTCACTCTTTCTCTCTCTAAAACATGGCATACTTGTATCATCATCATCCAAGGCCACCCGAATCATCAAACACAATAAATATAGGATCCTAACAATTGGTACCAGTGCCATGGTTATTGTGTTTTGATGATTTATTGTGGTTTGAATTTTGTGTTAAACTGTTTTTGTACTGATTTTTTTGGTTAGGAAAATTTTCTTTTCTGAGTATTGTGGGCAAAACAGTTTTTACATAGTCTTTGTATCCTTATTTGGTCAAAAGTCACATGTTTATTCATTGTTTTACATTTGTTTTATGTCAAAAAGACTTTGTCCAAACAGTACTGTAACTTATCATTTTTAGTGAACTTTTTTATACCAAATATGTCAAATACCATGTGGTCAAACGTCAGTTCTCGTGGTCAAACAAGGCAAAAAGATGACTTTTTTAGTCATTTTTCTGGGTAAATATGAAGCTGGTCGAAAAAACAACGCCGGAATAAAGTCAAACCGTATTCATAGCGACTTGACTATTGAGTCAACTGTCGTAGCGACTTGTCGTAGCGACTTGTCGAAGCGACTTGTCGAAGCGACTTGTCACTACATTAGGTCTAGCGACTTGCCATTATAAGAAGAGATGAAGAAAGAAAGGACTCGACCACAATACAATACCATTCAACAAATACCATCATAAGACCTCAGTTTGTATAACAACCATCATCAGTCCCTACAATCCATCCTATCCTACCTCAACTCAAATCTCTTCCAACTTCAACATATCCCATCTCCAAAAACAACATAGACTCGAATTAAATCAATAGTGTAATTAATCTCAGATTGGTGTCGAACACACATCATCATTGAAATCCTAACTGTGACTCTTTACGAAGTTAAAGAAAGAAGAATAACACTCATGTTACTTCTTTTCTTTTGTTCGATTGAAAACAAAAATAAAAATGACTCAACACAGTTAATCTTACCCGAGACCACTTTTTTATGATCTTGAAGACGTTTCTTTTCTTGCTTCGCCATAAAAATAGACCAAGAAAGATATTGGTGGGTTTCATTAATATGCTTGTGACTCGTTTTAACGATAAAGGATGATGGAAACTGAGACTGATGAGGAGTGGAAAAGTGATGCGTTCTATCTTCTGAGTTTTTGGTGAGAGTGTTTGAGATGAGGAGGGAGGTGTATTATCTGTAATGTGATTTAGGGTTATGTAATGACCTAATATTTAGGGTATTACGTTTTATAACCGGTTATGAGATTGTGGAGTTGGATCGGGTTGATTATTGGGTTGGATGGGCTGTGTGTTCTTATTTGTTTATGGACTTTGTGGCTATTGGATTGGGTCTCTCACTTAAATTCGTTGATGGGCTTGAATCATGTCAATCAAATTGACAGAAATGATGGAACGAATTTATGAAGTACATTGTGTTATCAAATGTTTTTGACATACAAAAATTTAGGATACATATTTGTATGGATTGAAAAAGAAGTTGGTATTTTTTTTTATATTGATAATTTTCACGAAGGATACATAATTCACGGCTTGCGCGAAAATTGAAAATGACTTCGGGGTTATTGTACAGTATTACTTACGAGGAATTGAAGTGACGTTTCACGGGTGTACTTCCTTATCGTTGAGACGTTGGTTGGTTGGTTTCATGTCTCAAGATAACTTGTTGGAGCATAACTATCACTTAAGGAAGTTGTTGTACTCAGTGTCACACGCTGTTGTGGATTGATCAAGAATATAGAACAAGCAGCAAGTCACAAAGTTGGGATGTTCACTTCATTTTCAAGTTTGTCGTATCGGGTTATCTCCATATGTGGTCATTACTATTAGCCGATGAATCAATGGAGATTCAATTTCAGCAATTCCCATGATTTATTGGACACCACAAATTGTCAAAGATACTTCACAGTCTAAGAAAAATCTTCGTCAGTGTCAGTCATGATTTTTCAAGATGCTTGCTTATGACAAGAACTTTTCATACAAATGATTGTACACGTTATGATGCTTCCGAAAGTTCGAAACCATCATGGGGGAGAAACGTGTACTTTGGCTTACGGACAACCTCCAGGGGGAAGTAGTTTATACTACTTGACTTAGTATGGTTTGTGAAGTTGTCTTCATATGGGCTAAGAATTGTTGATAATTATGTTGAAGATGGAGAATGAGCCGTTTATGAACCGCTGCATGTTCCCCTAAAACAGATAATCACCTAAACCAATGTTTTCATTACAAATTTAAGCTGACATTGTTTACGGTTTTGTCTTGATTTTGTAAAATCCCGCGAAAGAAACTATTTCTCAGTTTAAATCATAGACTTGTAAAATCCCGTGACAATGGAAACATCCGGGTAATTGTAAAGTGCATTTCTGGATCTATCTTACGGTTTATTCTTGGTTTTGTAAAATCCCGCGAAAGAAATTATTTCTCGGTTTAAACCATAGAGTTGTAAAATCCCGTAAGGATGGAACCATCTTGGAGAAGAGAAATTGTAATTCTGGATCTTACTTGATGCTGGTGCTACGGTTTCTGCTTCGAAGAAGGGATAAAAGGGTGTATTTCATGAAATGGATGTGTGTTTGGATATTCGTCATGGTAGTTTGGTTATTATATGGTTTTATGGGGTTATGTGCTTTTAACCATGGTCGGGATGAAACCATTGTCAATGTTCATATAAATGTTAAAGAAGGCTAGATTTGAGTTGTGAACCAGAAGATGTGACAACGGCGTTAATTCAGTATTATCTATTTGAGGTTGAAGTGAAATATCACGGGCGAGTGTACTTAGTATCTGAAGGTATCGGGGATGGTTGGATGAAGATTCTTCAAGATTCTTGTTCGAGTTTATTATAAAAAACGAAGACTTGGAAATCTAGTTATTGTTGGGTGTCTTTTACCTTTTCTTTTACCACTTGGGGGAATCGGGCTCTTACCACCACAAAATGACTATCACTTTAAGGAGTTACGTTGTAGTGCTCAGTGTCACATTCAATTGTGGATTTTCAAGAGGTGATGTACGTCTTATACTTGATGGTTGGTTGGATGAAGAGTATAGAGTACTTAGAGATTCAATGGACGATGAAGTCTCGGCACCGCTCTTTGTTACATATGAGCAAGTTTAAGTCATGAGTTCGGGTTGTTTTACTTCAGGGTCAAATTCATCATATTGGGTTTTCTCCATCAGCTGTCACGACAAAGAGCCAACTGATTGATAATGGGGTTGATTACAAGTTACGCCAAGAGAGAAAGAGAGAGATGATGACGATGAACACAAGCGGTTCATGCCTCGTACTCTAAAGAAAATAAATGTGTACGTTTCAAGCAAGATTATCTTCGAAAGAAGAAATCTTCTTATGACGTATGAACACAACAGTTCATGCCTCGTACTCTAAAGAAAAGAAAAGTGTACGTTTCAGTGCGCTTTATCTTCAAAAAGAAGAGAAATCTTCTTATGACGTATGAACACAACAGTTCATGCCTCGTTCCCTAAAGAAAAGAAAAGTGTACGTTTCAGTGCGCTTTATCTTCAAAAAGAAGAGAAATCTTCTCACTAATGACCATTCTCATCAACATGCTTCATACTTTTTCCATGCACTTCAGTCATCAAGTGAACCGGACTACTGATAATTACTCTTATTCCACTTGCTCTTTTATAATGACGATGGCGACATCATATGCTAATTTTGCGGGGGAGAAGTGTGAATAGAATACATTTGGATGATAATCACTTGTTTAATCAAGAATGGCATCTCTGTATGCAATTCTTGAGGGGGAGAAAAAGTGTGAATTTATTGCATGGTTGATTGATTTCTGGAGTATAAATGGTCAAACGGCTCCTAACTCATGTAAGAACCGAGCTTCTTCTTATCGGGTCATCTTCACATGGAGTTTTCTTCTAAGAGCCGTTGGGTGACATCTTCACACGGGCTGATTTGAATAATGACAAAGTGCTTCCAGTTGCGAGGCGGATTTCTTTGATGAACATCTTTCTGTTCTTGTTTGATTGGGAGGGATCTTAGTTAAGGAGATTTGATATTTGTAAGTTAACGGGGAATGCATTTGGTGAGTTGAAGATGTTGACTTTCTATTCCCCAACTGGACAATCTTGAAGAAGGTCGAGTCTACGGTTTGTTCTACATTTTCTGCTACGTGTTAGAAGACTAAAGACGAGTTGCATTTAACGATCTAAAGACTTCTTCTTATCTGGACATTTATCAAACAGATTGTCGGTTTAGGGGAGAGCACTAATTGGGGGAGTGTTAAATGTCTGATTTAATCCCCAATTAGACTTGCTCACATTCTTCAGCAAGTTGATTCTCACAAAGACTTAAAACGTTCTTCTCAACAGATTTCAAGTATTTGGGCTTATAATGTTTTGCTGATTCTGAAGTATCAAAACCAGCAAGGGGGAAGGAGACATGCATCTAAACGCGAGTAAACTTGATGAGCTTAATACTTCTAAGTGATTGAAGAAATCCCGGGAAGACATATGTCATTACCGCAGAGAAACTCAAGGTTTGACTCATGGCGTTTAGTGTTCATATTCCAACAATGTGGGGGAAGAGATGGAAGAGTTAGTTTCTGGTGATAAAAGAGGTACACAAGTGTGTGATGATTTCGATGCTATCGCAATCATCAGGGGAGAGAGATTGTGTACATTGGGGACGTTCAGCCGTTTCACTTGAGTGCTTAAACAGTGATTCAAAGATATAATCACTTATTCCGGAGTTGAAATCCGCAGAGATAGTCCTCCGCAGAGATAATCAGTGATTCGGCCTGCTTCTTCAATGTTATCGGTTATTCTCTCTTTGGGCATTCGGGTACTTCGGGTTCTGGAGCTTCATACACTTTCTTCAGAGGGAGATAAAAGTATACATCGGGGTTATTCTTTGGCTATTGGACTTAATCTGCTACTTCGATGGTATACGTTTCTTTGTCTTCGGGTATGTGTATTCGGGTTCGTGAGCTCTATTCTAAGAGACTGACTGCATCAATTCATCTACTTGGGAGAAGTGGTCTCTTGACAACTCGTTGGGGATGCATAGCTTCAGACTTCAGTGGTAATGAAATTTGAGAAGACATATTTATGTGTGGGATGATACGTTGCTTTTCTATTGGATGATATAACCTCGAACGAAGAATCATGGTGATTATTCTTAAAAGGATCAGCAAGATCGATGATAATGGTGTACTTCTTTGTGCACCTGGCTAATGGAAGCTTGAAAGAAAGCTTTGAATCTACTCAGCTAAAGGATTTTCGATTTGGGGGGAAGCTGCCAAAGTCTCACTTTCAGATGGTTCAATTTCTTTCTTCTATGCAAGAGCCTCAGAAGCTTTGGTGGTGAAAGTTTTAGGGATGATGACTTCTATCTTCTACAACGGGGCTGCTCGATATCCTTAACTCGGTACTCGTATCACATCTTCTTAAACTATATCATCTTCTCTATCTTTGTATATATTTATAAAAAAAAAATAGAAAAATAAAAAACCAACAAAAACAAAATAGAAAAATATAAAACCAACAAAAACCCATAAAAATCAAAAAATTTGAAAAATACTAAAAATATGTTTTCTAAAGACATGTCTTCTGATATGGATAACATCTGTGGTCTTAGAAATTTCATTCAATAATGACACGGGACCATAGATGAAGTTCGAGCAGGAGGTGTAAATATTTTTTTCAAAACATGTCAAAAACTATGGCTTACAGTTATTTCTGACTGTAACCCGGGCTTCAAATGATGGCTTGCAGTTACTTCAGACTGCAACCCGTGCTTAAAACTATGGCTTGCTATTATTTCAGATAGCAACCCGTTCTTCGAGGAAGGAAAATGATGCGCTAAACCATTTTTCAAATAATTTCGTGCACTTATCCTAAAACTATTTAAGGAAAGTATGTCGAAGGACTGCTGTTCCTACACAAATGTTTTTCCGTCTAAAATTCTTCAGAAAAATATTTGTTGTTTTCAAAAAGTGGTGGTAAATGTTGTTTTATAATAATTGAAAACTCAATCAATGACTTCAGTAATTTTAAACTTTTCATAAAATGAGTCATTGATTGAGGGGGAGAATGTTTTCAAATTTACATCATCTAACGGGCTTTCTTAATTATCCTACGTGTTTAATTAAAAATGATATTTGCCTATGTCGAAGGACTAGGAATTTAGGATATGATTGTTAGGATTAGATGATTATAGTTTGATGAAACACATTATTCCCATGCCTTATATGAACTGATTGATATGTTGGATTGACTTTTATTAGTCGATTGCTGTTTGGGTGTTGTCGACCACCATATATCTGTTTGTATGTTTACTAACGTATGCAGGTATATTGGTATATAAGAATGTTCCCGATCCGGATCCCACAAATGAAGATGATTGGATGCCGAAAGGAAAGGGTAACTATATCTTGGGTTGACAAATGAAGAAACGGAGCTTAATTAGACTTCTATGAGTTGGCATGGAAAAATGAAACGTAAGAGGTCTCACTGCATCAGCAGATGGTTTTCTTCCTCAGCAAATGAAGAAACGGAGCTTAATTTGACCTCAGTTGGCATTAAAATGCAACGTAAGAAGTCTCACTGCATTAGCAGATGGTTTTTCTTCCAAGCCCTACAGCAACAACATAAGCTTCTCAACCACCGAACGTATCTTTGTGCAGGATACTATTTTTAAACAATTTTGAAAATTTGATTAAATTGTTTTGAAAAGGAAAAATATTGTTTTGAAAATTAATTGGACTTAATTTTGAATATCACCGGACTTCAATTTATCAAAACTTAAGTCACTCAATCATCGACTACGGTCATCGATTGAGGGGGAGAGTGATTTAAAATAAATTATTTTCAAATAATATTTCTTCATAAAAGTCCGGATTGTACAAAACAAAGTGGTGATCTAAAGATTTAATGTTATGTCATGGTATGATTTTCTTTAATACTCAAAGATCTTACAAAATGAATTTTTTTCTGTTCTTGTTTGATTGTGAAATTGTTTTATTTTACTTAAAGATCTCTTAAAAACTATCATACCTGACACTAACAATCTTTAATGTTTTAAATTGATCCTTATCAGTCTATTTCAAAAATTAAATCTTGTCACGTCTTTCCCCAAACTTTTCTAAATAATTTAAATCAGTTGGGATCACAAATCTCAAATGGTTTGATATTTTTGATCGGGGGAGAGATCGTGATTTAAATCTCAAATCTGTTTTAGTCCTTTAAAGGCACTCCTGCCTCTATGTGCCAAACGATTTCAAATACACGATGAACAGGTTGAGGAGGAGCATTTATCCAAAAACAAGATGAGTATTTAAACAAGGCACATTTTCTCCCATGTTTTCTAAACCTTATTAAATCACTTGGGATCCAAAATCTCAAAGGGTTTGATATTTTTGATCAGGGGAGAGATCGTGATTTAAATCTCAAATATGTTTTAGTCCTTTAAAGGCACTCCTGCCTCCATGTGCCAAACGATTTCAAATACACGATGCACATGTTGAGGAGGAGCATTTATCCAAAAACAAGATGAGTATTTAAACAAGGCACATTTTCTCTCATGTTTTCTAAACCTTATTAAATCACTTGGGATCCAAAATCTCAAAGGGTTTGATATTTTTGATCAGGGGAGAATTTGTGATTTAATAATGAAATCTGATAAATGATGATCGACTTGATTCAAAAGTGCATGCTGCTCTCCCATATGTGCTAAACACTTTCGAATCTCGAAGCATATATTGAGGGGGAGCATTTCAAAAGAAAATAAACTATCAAGGTACAAAGATTTCTATGTTTCATCATAAAGTACCTTGATTGATTTTCTAATGGTTTTCTGTATGGCAATGCAATCGTGGAAGTACTTCAAAAACCTCTTGCCTCTATGTGATAAAATGATTTCAAATATCCTATGCACATATTGAGGGGGAGAATTTACCAAGAAAATCAAATGGCTTTTTCTATGAAAATTGTGATCAAAGAAAATATTTCAAAGTCCTCTTGCCTCCATGTGCTAAACAATTTCTAAATCATATGCACATGTTGAGGGGGAGGTTTTCTAAATGATCAAAACAATTAAGGTACAAAATGCTTTGATTTTATATCACAAGTACCTTGATTGATTTTTCCAAATGATTCTTCAATTGGTTTAAAAAAGGAATAAACTGTACCAAAAGACCGACCATTGTACTTTATGGATGGTGAGGTTAGGTATTAGTTCCCACGATCCCGCCAGAGCCGGCGGGATCTACCCAGGGACAATCCACTAGATAGTGTAGAAGTCCTTAGGTATGATGAAAAAAGGAGAAAAATGAGAATATGAGAAGAGTGCCGACTGAGACAGAGCTAGTACTGGAATAAACCCAACAAGGTTCTAGTAATGAAGTCTTGGTAAGCACTGAAGGGGTTGAAGAATGAAAAAGAAATGAATGTGAAAAGGGTAAAAAGAAATAGCCCTCCAATAATTCAATCTTAGGGCAGAAACCGGGTTCAATACATATGCTACTGGTGTTTACTAAGGTAACACTGGTATTGAAGACAAGACGTCATGGACCAAGTGACGCACTGCAGTAAACTTCCCAAGCTACTCAAGTTCCTCTTAAAAGGGCTTGTTTCATTCTCACGGGGAACCAACATAATCTATCGACTTTCTCTTAGAGATCGTTGATATTGAAGAAGGAGACCCTCTCCCTAGTATCCGGCATAGGAACCAATTGTGCACAATTGAGCCTAGAGCCAAGAGATCATCCACAATATCTCATTAGGACACAAAATTAATGAAGACTTGCTGTTTCACACATTGTGGAAAGTAAGTATATATTGAGAGTCCTACGCATTATCCTTGTGGTATTGCCAGAACATCCGAGTGATATGTTAAATATTCACAATGAAGATGGAAATCCTTCTAGAGCCAACATCAAACAAGCTCTTGGTGGTTGACATGTGAGATCTATCCAATAGATCAAGCTTGTGACAACTGGACAGAAACGATGGGGCGATTCATTCTTGAATCAACCTTGGTCCAGGAAATGAATTGACGAATACTTTTGGAAAAACCGTTCGATGTGCAAATCTTCTTTTCTCTAGCACATCGAATGTGTATTCATATTTCAAATTCAAGAAGTATCTCTGATTGAAAAAATACTTTTGGAAAAACCGTTCGATGTGCAAATTTCTTCTTTTCTCTAGCACATCGAATGTGTACTCTTTTTAAATAGAAAAAGTATTTTTGATTGAAAAATTAATATTTCTTATAAAACCTTCGTCGTATTGCAAAACTCTTTCTTCAAGCAATACGCGATTGTTTTCAAATCGATTTTTCTTCAATCAGTGAATCTCAATTCGTTGGTTCACTCACTCCGTGTTGTCTTCTTTGAGACGTTTCGGTTTGAGAACAGCTAGAACAGCTGCGAGACTCTGTCAAGGAGATTCTTCGGAATTATACCTGATCATAGGCAGTACTTGTACTTATCAACGGGGAATCGTGGGCCATGTACCTCAATTCAACGAAAGTGATCAAAGACACTTTCATGCGCTTTATTGCTAACTGTCGTATGCAGGTACACCCCGACGATTGCAGCTGATTAGAATTGAGGAGTCAATCCAAAAGCCGCATGCTCACAGCATCCACACTTAATTGAAGAAATCATGACTTGTGCATATCTACCGAACCTGGCTCTGATATTTTATATTATGATTCCGCTACGCTGCAGCAAATATCATGAGCCAGTAAAGCTTCCGCTACTCTGATGAAAAGATGTCATGATCCAGAAAGTGTGAGCAAGTCGGTCCAAAAGTCACAACAACACATGATGGCAACACAATAAAGGGTGATCCAGAGATTTACTATGGCTGATGATCTCAAAGAAAGCTCAAAGATCATCAAAGATGTGGATCAGTTAAATGCCTCCACTAAAAGTACAAATCAATGCGGACTTTAAAGAATCACTACTAATGCACAAAGATTGCGGAATTTGAAGAATTGAAGTCTACGAGCTCGAGAACTAAAGACAAAGAAAGAATGCTAGGATGCAAAATGTATTTCATGGGGTGACCTCCCTTAGAGGGAGATTGTTAGGAATTGGAAATTCCATATTAAAGTGTCGGTCACCCCAATTATGGTCTAGCATATGTTAGCTCGTAGACTTGTAGTTATTTACGTTATTTAGTAGTTTATTAGTTAGTTTGTAGCGTAGAATAGTTTAGTGTAACACCGTGGAGGAAGGACGGGTCTTTACCCACTGTATACCTAATCCACAGGCCGTCAGGAGGTTGTGTAGCTTGTAACTATAAATACCCCTTCCATCCTTGGAAGGGGTGGTGCTTTCAATCTAACCTTTCATATTTTTGGAAGTCTCTACCAAGAAACACCCTCTCACTCTTTCTCTCTCTAAAACATGGCATACTTGTATCATCATCATCCAAGGCCACCCGAATTATCAAACACAATAAATATAGGATTCTAACATCATATTTCAGTTGTTCTATTTGAGACAACAAAGCATTCTTGGATGCAACTAGATCACATATCTGTTTTTCCAAAGATTTTTCCTTTTGGTACGATTTAGCAAATGCGACTTCAAAACCTTTTTCACGTTTCTCTTGTTGAGTTGGAACTTATAGCATTCATTATCCTTAGTCAACAAAGGCAATTTTCTCCTGTAATTTCTTATTGATGGCTTGGCACTTTTCCATTCGAGATTTTTGGGTCTTAATTAAGTTGGTCATGAGCTCAAGATCTAGATTAGACACAGGTTCAGCTTGTTCAACATGAGTCTCAACATGATCATTATTTAGATCCTTAAATATAACCACAGAGTCAACTTGATTATCAATATTAACCATAAGGTCATCTTGATCGTTAAATATAACTACGGGATCTATTTGAGTATCATCGGAATGAGATGTAGACGGCTCATGTTGAACACTATGATCCTTGTCGAATGCAGATATTGGCAGAGATATTAGATTAGGAATGAATATAGTTTGATCCGGTACCTAAGACAAGCCATCAGTGTCATACACTGGGCCTCTGTCACTCATGTGGAGTTCTTGCATGTTTGTCATTAACATCATTGCTGCATTAGCCTACAAGCCCTCCATGTCATCATCAGAATCTACATTTGCCATGAAGCTCTGTTCCTTGTTGGTAAGAGTTCCACCAGCTTCATCCTTGAGAGCCAGGAGTAAAGCCTCTTTGTGATAAGCGCTGCCTCTTGTCCTCGGCTTAGGGCATGCATTAGCCAGATGACCCTTCTCATTACAGTTATAACAACGAAGACCATTAACCCCAGTCTGAGCATTTCCCTGATCAACCACTTGAACCCTTTGTTGTTGTGGAGCACCCATATTATTCCTTCCATTAAATCCTTGACCACTCCCCATCTGACGAACATTACCACGATTCTGAACTTCAACTCTTCCGTTGTTAACAACAGCTTGATCCCTTGTGTTGGATGAGGTACGAATGCGATTGTTGGATTTGTTAGAATATCGGCCGAAGGCTCTTGCAATCATGACAACCCCTTCTTGCAATGCATCGAAAGCTTCTGCATCCTTATTAGATTCACTGTAAAGTGCTTGATCATTGCTGCTGATGTATGGAACCAGTTGATTTTCTTGTGAGGGATCATATGGTGTGATTTGAGCAGTTGGTTGTGGAGGATTAGTGAAGGTTGTTGGAAAAGTCGGGAATTGAGGATAACACGCTTGAGCCCACAAATCTAGAGTTTGATTATCAGGAAGTGAAGGCGAAGCAGGGACTCCACGGATGATATTAAGTTTTTCCAAGTCATTGATGATGTCTGAAAACCGATGATGATATGAATCTAATGTCTCCCCTGGTTTAATCATGAAGTGTTCATATGCTAAGTAGATTTTGGATTCCATGTCCTGTTGATTGAGTTCTGTGCCTTCCATTGGAAGATGAATATGCTCCCACATTGCTTTAACAGTCTTCTGAGCATCAACACTACGAAGTATCGGATTGGGTAATCCCAAAAGGATATATTGCATTGCAAGTTCATCGGTTTCTAAGTGTAGAAGTTGGTCAGTAGTAAGCTGATCAAGACCTACAACGTTGGTAACATCATCTCTTGGTGGAACAGCATTCGGATCTCCTGGTATATTGAGAGTAGGCATCTGAAATGGACCTTCAAGGATGACCTTCTTCAAGAACTTTCCATGTGGCTTCTTTAGATCACAAAACCTAAAGAACCTTATCACCCATTGATCATAATTTCCGGGAGAGAGCATTGGAGGTCTATCAAGTGATCCAGCTTCATGAATGGATTGTTGGCTACTTAAAGCTTCACACATCTTTGCAAACCATGAAGGTTCCTTCGGACATTCATAGCATACTTGGCTGGATACTGATTTTGAAAGTATGTGTAATGTTGTACTTGTTGACTAGGGTTTGGTAGAACCATTTGTGGTGGAAGAGGAATTGCTCCTTGAGGAAATTGTTGTTGAAATTGTTGCACTTGTAGTGGTGATGGTGGAGGATATTGTTGATAGAGTTGTTGTTGTTGTTGTTGAGGATACACATGAGGAAAATAGCTAGAGTATGGTGGTTGAGACATCTTGAAACTTCTGTTGATGATGGATCTTTGTAGTCGAATGAAACAATGTTGATGAAGTAACCTTATGCGTAGAAACCAGCTTAGGCGTAGAAAGTTCCTTATGCGTAAAAACCAACTTACACGTAGGAATAGCTTATGCGTAGACTTGAGGAAAACGTAGCTTAGGCGTAAACCAAAAGCTTAGTAGTAGAATCCTTATGCGTAATATTTTCTTATGCGTAAGACAGGCTTAGGCGTAAGAAAATGCTTAGGCAAAGAGAATTCTAAGCGTAAGATTTTAGCTTAGGCGTAAAACTAGGGTTTTGCCCAAAAATCCTTTACACTTATACTAGTGTCAAAGATATCCAAAGTCGAAGTGTTTTCAGGCCTATCCAACCAAGAAAACACTGAGTAAACCAATAGCACTGAAGATCAAATGTTGAGAAGCTTACGCGTAACAGATGCTTAGGCGTAGACTTTGAAGCTTACGAGTAAAACTAGGGTTTTGTTACGAGTAGAAAGTACCAACTATCACCAAAATTAATTTGTATGGTTAAAAGTGTTTAGAAACCTTATTTTAATGATGAAAGAGCTTCAATATCTCCAAAATATCACAAAAGTATGAAACTTGATGATCCAAAACACTTTTTCGCCTTACGCGTAGAAAGTAGTACACGAATGAAATCAAGCTAAAAAACAATGCTACACATGTAAAGTTTCAAAATTGATGCTAAAAACTTAAATTTTAACACTAAATAAACCTTAAAGTACAAGAATCTTGAGTTTTTAAGTGTAAAAATTTGAGCTTTTATGCGTATGAAAGTTAAACACACAAAACCCACGCGTATAGTTAAAGAATTTCAAAAAAACAAAAGTGTTTCACCCAACTAGATGGCGAATGATACCACTGTTAGGTCACCATATTGTAACACAAGCATCAATATGTTAGAAATAGAGAAGATATAGAGCGGATGAACACACAAACACAACACACGAATATATTAGAGAAAAGTTATGCGTAGGAATTATGTAAATGTGAACAACCAACCTTCTAAGGAAGGTTTACAAGTCTTTATATAGGGAAAGGAACTAGGGCAACACACAAGTTCCCTTCCTTTACTTATTGGGCTTGGGTCAAGGCTTATGGGCTTTCTACATAAGCCTTGCCTTAATACAAACATAAAAGCCTAATTAAGCAATCTATTACATGTTAATTACAAACACTTGAACTATAGTTTAGGAGTGATTCCAACAAATTCAATTTTCGCTATCTGCTATAAGTATCTTCGACATACTTAGACTTACGTATCACACCTGTTATAGCGTTATGCCACTTTCTTTGTGTGACCTTCTCTTTCTTCCTCTTGTATGGATATTTTTTTTTGTCTTTTGGAAATGAATTTTGGAAGTGAAGGACATGGTGCTAGTGTAAATAAGTCGAGTATTTTAAAATTCATTGAACCTCGGGTGAATATAGATTGATCAGCTATATTCAGCCATGGACAGTGGGACATAGCCTAATCACCTATGTCCGACTCAGAGGTGAATTTTGCGATACTTGGAGTAGTTATAATAGTGTTATCTCTGGTTGGTTTCGGGTAAATTTTGGAAAATGATAAAGTTTTTGTGTGTGTATACGAGCATTGAATGTCGAAAAAAGTTTACCTTCACATATGACATACTAGCATCACAACTCTTGTTTATCGCGATACTCTTCCTCTTGTATGGAACGCTTTTCATCGCCATCTAGTCATGATATGACGTCGAATTTCTTTCAGAATCATTGGAATCTTCTTGTTTCGCAATGGGTCGAGCTAGACCCGATTGGTCACAAATTTTTATTCTGGTTGCGTGAAGTTGTAATAAGATCATTGAGATTATTGAAGTGCTGGAATCGATTTTAGCTACGTTTGAATTTGGTTTGTGAGATTTTGTGACTTTGAATCTCGTTGAGCCTTTAGATTCGCTGATTCCTTTAGCCTTGTTTGTTCTTGATCTTGTTACAGACGACTCTACCCCAAGCCTTATCTTTAATCGAGGTTCTTCCATCAATCTTGTTCTCTTGATGTTGTGCCTTACGCTCTATCGATGTGTATGATTTTAGCGTAACCGTTTGGAACTATCGGTATTCACTTGTATTTGGAATTTGATTTGATATCGATTGGTAGCCGAATTACTTTTGGGAAATTATGACTTTGGATTCGAATTTTGTATTCTTCTGCGTTAAGTATTAAGTGCACTACTGAGTCAATCGATTAATTGCTAGTAGTAATTAATACCGTTCTTCAGAGTCGTACTCTGAACTTGTTGGACTCTCCTTTCAATAGAGGTTCTATGATTGACAAAAATGTTAAGACTTTAAGAAATATCTTGAACTATGATCCTTGGAGCTGATGCTTAATTCTTCATTCGTCTATCAGTTATCTTTGCTACCTCCTTATTAGATATTGAGCCGTGCCGCTATTGTCTTACAACTTGTTTTGATTATCCTACTGACCATTTTGCGGTGATCCAAATAATGTTTTGTTGTTATCGAGACTTTGACCTTGCCGTTGTTTTGTACACAATGGATTGTTTTCTTATTATCCTCTCAGCTATTTCACAAGCCATTTCACATCAAGTTTCTAGTAATAACTCCAAGAGCCATGAGAACAGGTCTTAGTATGAGTATTGGATACCATCCATAGACCGTTGGCTAGAGTGAAAGAATTTTTCAAGTGTTAATGGACATGTTGCATGTCTGTATGATCGATTTCGACAATGGTTGGGATAGACACTTCTCATTGGTTGAAATCTCATATAACCATAGCCATGTTGAACGAGGAACTTTATGGTTGAAACTGTCGCTCAACAATTTGTTGGATTGAAGTGGGGGATACCCAACTTGCTATCCTGAAATTGTTCATGTAACTACCGAGAGAATATTCTGATCAAAATCATAATGAAACCCGCCCGCAAATCATCAGAAGAGCTATGATTGAAGAATGACATGAATCTTTGAGACTCCATGATTGGAGACGAAGCTACGCTTAAAGTCTCACAATGGAATTTTGTGATACGTTTAGTAACCGTGGAAAGCTTAATCCATGCTATATTGATCCTTTTGAAATTCTTGCTAGGGTTGGATTGGTAGCCTAGAGACTTGAGTTACCGTCAGAACTTAGCAGTGTGCATAACACTTTCCATGTGTGCAACATGAGGAAATGTCTTGCTGATGAGACAGAAATTGTCCTTGTTGGAAGAGATCCTGATTGATGAACGTCTAAGCTGTATTGAGGAACCTGTCGAAATTGCGGACTGTAAAGTCAGACGACTTGATCCAAGTCATATTCCTGTAGATAATGTTCGATGGAACTTTAAGAGATGACCTAAGTTCTCGTGGGAACTTGAAAATGGAACCCTGTGAAAGTATTAGTATCTCTTTTCGATTCTAAGGAATAACTTGAACTAAATCGCGAGGATGCAATTCCGTCAAGGAAGGTAGTCTGTGACATCCTGAGATTTTCCAAACATTAATTTTTTGAGAAATTATGTCATTTTTTCATTTACGAACTTTCCTAAGTTTGTTTGATGTGAAAATGAGAAAGTTATCTCGTGAAACGAGAAAACTAGACACAACGCGTACCGGCACAACTTGATAAACTCGTTAAACTGTTTAATTTGATCATTGCGAGAAAATAATCATATGAATACTCGTTTTATTGGAAAATTTACTCTGAACGCAATGGCGCAAGTTTCCTGATTTGAGTCTCTCGTTTACTAGTCCAAATGGGTCCCGAACCATTAGAAGCTAAAGTTTGCTAAAATTGCAGTTTCAGTCCCTGTGGTTAAAATACTGTCCGCCCCCTAAGATTCGGATAATTACAATTCTGGTCCTTTTGTCTTATATAAATAGAATAATAAGAGCAGGGTTAGGGTTTTATTGCACCACCCCCTCCTTCTCAAAGCAGCCATTGGCAACATCTTTCCGACACCGCTGTTGCCTCTCCAGGCACTCCAGCCGCCACCATGGTCATCAACCACCATTACTATTCTTTCCCCTTGAAGATCCAAAGGTATAGATTGTTAGATCGTGAAGGTTTTGGCAGTGATTTGCTCGTGGTTGGCTAATCAAGAACGTGTTGTGAAAAGGGTTTCGTGTTTCTTTCAGTTTTGTTGTGGTTCGTGAATCTTCATCACCATCTTGCATCTATCTCTTCCTCGCGTTCCTTTTCTTTTCTCTTTTGTTTTCTCATGGTAAGTCGACACAAAACGTTTTTTTAACTCTTGATTCTTTATCGATTGTTAAATCGAAGTGTATTAGGTTTTCGTGGGATACAAATGATAAAACAACTTATGTTTTGTTGATCGTGTGGTACAATGATTTTAAATAGTCATGTTAATTTTTTCTTTGGATAAGCAAAGGATTAAAAACGTTTGAAGCATTGTTCGTGTGGTCTAAATTCTTAAAAATAAGGTTCTGATTGAGTGCTGGACTCGTTGATACATTTGGTTTGTTCATGAATCGAGAGCCATTGTGGTCGCGGTATGAATTTAGATTTAGATGTGTTAACTATTTTGCCACTCGAATTGGAGGTGAAACTCCTTATTGAAATCGTTAGGGTTAATTCATATTTCCCATGGTGTTTCATTTAAGTCATGGTAACCAATAGGTCGTACGAGTGAGTCCGGATTGCCACCCGGTATAGCAGCAACCCAGCTAGGGCGCGTTTCTGATGTTGAGTCGTCCAACAAGACTACGAGTGTGGTCTTGTGTTGCGTCTCGGTTCTGGCCACGTCTGAGGGGGTATTTGGCTAGACTCGAGGTCGGTTTAAATTGTCTAACATGTTGTTTGAGCTTATGTACCAGCTGTTAGAGGGTGCGTTTTCATTTGTTTCGATTAGATATATCTCGCGTTGTCTTATGTTGTTGATTGGTCTTGAGTATAGAAAACCCACAAGGTTCTGTTTCGGTTTCCGATCCATGACCACACCCACATAGGGTGTTTGTCTTGTGTTTGTATCGTGATGGTTAACAAACCAAGAGGGCCTATGTTATTGTTATGTTAGCAGCCATTGGGTGCATATGTGCTTGTTTGCGTTGGGTAATACCTGTGAAAATGAGGAATGTGTTTGATTAATTTCAAATGGGTGCCTAGCACATTTGTTAAATTAACGGTGCATTTGGCTGCTTATAATTTGGGCTAATAAGCTCATAAACTAATAAAATGGTACATTGATTTTTTTAAGGGTCATACTAATGCTTAATTAGTATTAGTGATTTTGGATGATAAATGATGGACTAATGTGTTTATGTTATTGTTTTGGCTCTTATGACTATTGGTACGTTTCAGAATAGTGGAATTGTGATTTGAATTGGTATAAGGATTACATATTGATTTGGACATGGTCATTTGTTGGAAATTTGGATCGTTAGTGGATTTACGATATTCGAGGACACTTTGTGACTTAACTGTATAATATATTAGACTCTAATAGAATTTAATATATTAGACACGGAATACTCATAAACTATTCAATAAATTCAAAGTTAATAATTACGCGAATGATAACGAAACAAAATTTAGAGAATATTGTAATTAAAATTTGGTTTATTTAAAAAGTCACGATGACTTGGGAACGTGATATAAACGGACGCATCATGCCAAAATTTATAAAACCTTTCCAAATTTATAAGATTATAAACTCATAAACTTATTGTGTATTCTTTTAAAACATAAATGATTTTCTAAACCATTTGAGATTATGGGGTAAATACCGAAACTTAGCAATCGACTTATTTATTGATGTAATTATGTGTCTTTATTGTCTTGGCATCTTTCTATTCACTGTCTTCTCGAGTTGAGTCTTAGTAAATTCTTCTTGACTATTTCTCATAATATATTGGGATATATATTATGTTTTGGCGTGAGTTACGTCTGGTGTGAGTTACGTTCAGTGTCAGTTACGTCTGGATGCATATTATACTTTTGACGTGAGTTGTATGTCGAGTCAATGTTTTCTTACCACCACACAAAACGTTAAAACTAAACTTTTGAGATATTGATACTGGATTTTTGAAATCTTTGATACGAGTATTCCACAAAAACTAAGACACATTGTCTTTAGGAAAATCATTTGCTTTGCTAGACGTGTTTTGAGATAGCAAATTCCTATTAGGTTGTGCTTTAACATATTGGTTATCATAAACACACAAACACAAATATCAAGAATCGACCTAAATGAGTTTTAGAGAGAGAAAGATGGAGAGAATGGAAACTTCTAGTGAGAGAAAGTAGTGTAATTTTATGAAGCTCCAACCTTCTACCTTAGGAGGTAGACGGTATTTATAGTACTTTACAATAAACATCACCTACAGGCTGTGGATCAGGTATAAAGTGGGTAAAGACCGTCCGTCCTCCACAGTGTTACTTAACTAACTACTTAACATAACTAAACGACTAATACTACGAGCTTTTTAATGCTTACACATACTTGAGGTGGTCGAGTCTTTAACTTACGAATTTACTAAATCCTAACAATCTCCCCCTAAGGGAGGTCACCTCAATTACTACTGGATATTACATTTTGAGTTCTAGCATTCTATTATACATTCTTTGCTTGGTAGCTCGTAATATTTGATTCTTCAAAGTCCGCATGCTTTGTACTTTAAGTGGAAGTCTTTAACTGATCCACGACTTGGTGATCTTTGAGCTTTCTTCGAGATCATCAGCCACAGTAAATCTCTGACACATCCTTTCTTGTATCGCCTTCATGTGATGTTTGTGACTTCTGGACCGACATGCTCACACTTTGTTGGATCATGATTTTTTACATCAGCGTAGTGGAAGCATAGCTTAATGGTATCAGAACAAAATAGCATAGAGGCGAACTTATCATGATTTCTTTAAACATGAGTGTGATGTGTGAGCATGTGCTTATGGATTGACTTCTCAATTTCGATCAACTGCAACTGTCTGATGTTCCTGCAAACAACAGTTAACAATAAAACACACGAAAGTATCTTTGTTCACTTCGTTGAATAGGGTTGCAAGAACCGCGGTTCCCCGTTGATCAGTATAAATACTTCCTGTGATCAGGTAGAATTCCTTAGAATCTCCTTGACAAGGTTTCACAGCTTGATCTAGCCGTTCTCAAACCGGAGCGTTCAAAGTAGACAACACGGAGTGAGTGAACCAGGGCATTGAGATTCCCAGATTGATGAAAAATTGATTTGAAAAACAATCGCGTATTGCTTAGGAGAAAGAGTTTTGTAATACGACGAAGCTTTTATGAGAAATATTAATTCTCAATCATAAATACTTTTGTTTAAGAAACTAATTCTAATTCGATGTGCTAAGCGAAAAGAATTGTAGAGCACATCGAAAGGTTTTTCAAAAGTATCCGTCAATCCATTTCCTGGACCAAGGTTGATTCAAGAGTGAATCGCCCCATTGTTTCTATCCAGTTGTCACAAGCTTGATCTTTTGAAAAGATCTCACATGTCACCCACCAAGAGCTTGTTTGATGTTGGCTCTAGAAGGATTTCCATCTTCATTGTGAATATTTAACATATCACTCAGATGTTCTGGGAATACCACAAGGATAATGCGTAGGACTCTCAATATATATTCTTACTTTCCGTAATGTGTGAAACAACAAGTCTTCATGAATTATGTTTCCTACTGAGATTTTGTGGATGATCTCTTGGCTCTAGACTCAATAGTGCACTTTGGTTTCCTGAGCGGAGACTATGGAGAAAGTCTCTTTTTTCAATATCAACCATCTCTTAGAGAAATTCGGTAGATTATGTAGGTTCCCCGTGAGAATGAAACAAGTGCTTTTAAGAGAACTTGAGTAGCTTGAGAAGTTTAGTGCAGTGCGTCACTGGGTCCATGACGTCTTGTCTTCAATACCGGCGTTACCTTAGTAACCACCAGTAGCATATGTGTTGAACCCGGTTTCTGCCCTAAGGTTGAATTATTGGAGGGCTATTTCTTTTCACCCTTTTCACTTTTCATTTCTTTTTCATTATCCAAACCCTTCAGTGCTTACCGAGACTTCATTACTAGAACCTTGTTGGGTTTATTCCAGTTCTAGCTCTATCTCAGTTGGCACTCTTCCCTTATTCTCACTTTTCTCCTTTTTTCAATATACCTAAGGACTTCTACACTAACTAGTGGAATGTCCCTGGGTAGATCCCTCCGGCTCTGGCGAGATCATGGGAACTAATACCTAACCTTACCATCCTTATAAATCCAATACATAAAGCAACATGGTCAGTCTTGTGGTACAGTTCTTTGCTCCTTGAAACCAAATGAAAAACCATTTGAAAAATCAATCAAGGTACTTATGATATAGAATCAAAGAATTTTGTACCTTAATTTTTTTTGATCATTTATAAATGCTCCCCCTCAACATGTGCATTGTGTATTAGAAATCGTTTGACACATGGAGAAAGGATCCAATTACTCTTGTCTCACGGTTTTGGATTGATTTTGTTTTCTAAATATATCACCATCTCTCCCCCGATCAAATCTAGTATTTAAATACTTAAAAAACATTTTGGGGAAAGATGTGGCTTTCATTTAATTGCTCCCCCTCAATATGTGCATCGATATTCGAAAGAGTTTAGCACATATTAGAGAGAACCTGCACTTTTGAGTCAACACTATCACCTTTTATCATATTTCTTATTTAAATCACATTCTCTTCCTCAATCAAAAATTTCAAACCCTTTGAGATTTGTGATCCCAATTAATTTAAATCATTTGGAAAACTTTTGGAGGAGCGATGTAACTTTGTTGCAAAACACATTCAAGACTGGATAACTAAAGCACGAATATCTTTTGATTCAGGAGATCAGTCAAGTCAAAGTTGATGTATGTTTGCAATGATGTTTGAGTGATCTTTAAGAAAGATATGAATTTCATTTTGAAAGATCTATGAAAATTAATAAAAAATCATGGATTGACACATAACATCAAAAACATTTATTCACTACTTTTAAAAAATACAAACTGGACATAGTAAAATGCTCTTGTACCATTTGTTTATATCATGCTCATATTGGTACCAATTGGTTGAAAATATCCTCTTTGAAATGTTTGAAATCGCTCTCCCCCTCAATCAATGACCGCAGCCGTTGATTGAGTGACAAAGTTTTTGACAAAATGAAGTCCAGCTAATTTTCAAAAAAAATTAAGTCAAAGTTATTTTCAAACAGTGTTATCACCATGTGAAAACAAATATTTTTCGGAAGAATCTTTAGAATGAAAAACATTTGTAAAGAAACATTCGTCTTTTTGTCGACAATTTTTCCTTATTTATTGTTTCTAGGATAAGTGCTCAAAATTTAAAGAAATTGATTTAGCGCAACACTTTTCTTTCTTTAAAAGCGGGTTACAGTCTGAAATAACTGAGAGCCATGATTTTAAGACTGGGTTACTTCCTAAACTAATAGTAAGCCAATGTTTAAGCGTAGGTTACAATCCGAAGTAATTGTAAACCATTGTTTTGAGACATGTTTTGAAAAGTGTAACACCCCGAAAATATGGTCCAGCGGAAGCATACGAACCTTTGGGTGCTACTATCATGGTATCACAACATAAGGTAACAAGAATGGTTTTTATTCCATCCATTTAGATTAAGATTCATTATTTGAAACAATAAAGTTTACATTAATGAAAGTAGTGCGGAAATAGGCCCAAAAGATGTTTAAAGCGGTCCCAAATATTCATTAGAGTCGCCTATGACCATGCCCCTTGCCAAGCGACTTCCAATAGTGAGCTATCGCCTTAAACCTGAGAACACATTCTAAAAAGGTCAGCTTACGCTGGTGAGTTCATAGAGTTTAGTTACAAAAGTAATAGTGGACCTCATAGAGTTAGTTGCTATGTGCGACTATGGCAGATAGGTAATAAACATTCCACTCAACAATCAATCCAATCAATAATCAATCAAATCAATACTCAATCCAATCAATAATCAATCCAATCAATACTCAATCCAATCAATAATCAACCCAATCAATACTCCACAAAACATTTGAGATCTCAATACAGAGCCCCGAGCGAATCTAGCCAGCACAGTCGTAGCAAGGCCTAGAACACAAGCTACCCTAGTCTAGGTCAGTCTATTCTTTGCTAGGCATCGCGTTATAGCATAGAGATGCTACCCTAGTCTAAGTCGCCAAATGTCGCATGTCTAATCTTTCCTAGTCAACGCATTAGCAATTCAAAATAGTAGTGGTAGGTCCAAAAATAGTTCGTTTTCACACAAACACATAAGATCACAATCCAGAAATCAAATATTCCGAACAACAGTCATTCTCACATAATATTCACATATCCAAATATGGTTGGTTAAAAGCAGCATGTATTCTCCCCCAAAATAGTTATGAAAGCCTTTGAAATGAGGGGCTATGAAACTCAACTTAGCCACAACAATGCACTATTCACTATTGACACGACTAGCATCTAAGCTAATCTCCACGGCATCCAGATGAATGTACGACAAGTACAATTGAATAGAGTTGACGCAACCTAATGCGCATATGATTATCTTAAAATATGGCTCAAATGATAAAGAAGTCAATAGAAGATAAGGTGTCGTAGTTTTCATGGATTTGTCCGTGTCGTTACTTTCAAAAGTTCATATTTAATATCTCAAAAGTTTAGTTTTAGCTTTTTGTGTGGTGGTAAGAAACACAGACACGACGTACAACTCACGCGAAAGAGAAGAAGACGTCGACATAGTCGAGACATACTAACTAGAACGCACGCCAAAGGGGAAAAGACATCGACCAGATCAAGAAATACTGACAATACTCAAGCTAGTCAAAGACTAGGAAGTGACGACGACTATTTATGTAATATAAATAGGTTAATTGACAAGTTTCGGCAATCTACCCAATAATCACCAAACGTACATATTTATAATAAGGATAAGTTTCCCTTTATCGTCTGATTATCGAAGGTTTCACGATCGTTACTCAAAATCATACAGATTTATAATAAAATACCTCTTATAAAGCATGCTATTTAGTATTTTATAAGTGACACGTTTATTTACTTAATGTTCCCAAACCATTATGACCTTAATAATCTGCTTTATCAAAATAACATTTCCTGACAAGTTTATTAAAGCTAACATGTATTTATAAACACAAGTTTTTATCGTAGTTAATAACGATTTTTAATTAAATAAAACCGTATTTGTTGACAATATATAGATTAATATCTTGTTATTAGTTAATAGGTGGCAAGTAAATATCTAAGCTTATCGTGAATCGAATATATTAAACTCACGCCAAGGCTAATATGTCGCATTCGGTTAATTCAAAATGTTTAATATATTATTACTTATAACCAATATAACTCGTATATCAATATTACTCCAATTTATAAACCATAGTTGAAACTTATAATAATGTATATAGAATATCCGATATTAGGTATCAATCTCGTTGTTAGTTCTAAATGTTTATCACAACGTTTTATAAGTACATATTCGATATTCGATCAGGTTTAATATCGTGTATCATGACAGTTCTATTCCGTATTAGTCGTACAATTGATTTGTTACCAAATCACATAAATAAGTATATATATATATATATATATATATATATATATATATATATATATATATATATAGTTAACTCATAGTCGTAATACAAATTTACCCATTTACATTTACCATTTTTCATCCCCTTAATAATCGATAAATCATAATTAACTCATTACATATTTACCATTTACTCCATTGTCCGTATCGGTTACCAACTTACTTGCTTCAATATTCTTGTTATCAACGTTTATGTCCTATAAATACTTATCGCGTCTAAATGAATTAAACCCGTAACCAAGTTTTACTCATACCATATAACCAATTATTCCCGTCAACGATTTACCAAATTAAATGAAATCGAATGAGCACCCCCTTGCCTACTAGTTGACTCGAAATCAAGTAAACAACTCGACACATCTTCTCGATTGTCTAGACGAAACCAAAACCCCCCTCCCAACAGCCACAACTTTTAAATAAACAAACTCAATTGACAAGACTCGAGAATGAAAAAATCAATCATAACCATTTAAATGACCACATACAAAGATCCCAAATCCCAGCCGAGACTCAAGATATCATACTAAGCAAATCTAATTTGACTCGAGACCCATGTTAACATCATATGTATAACGGAAGCTCACGTGACCCAAGATTAACACGAATCTGTCCTGAAGCCAAAAAAACACATGAACTGAGGCAACTCATAAGACTCGTACCACTGATTTAACTCACTCACTGAGTCGACTCACTCACCAAGTTGACTCAGTGAGTCGAATCGTCTCGTTTTACGCATCCAAAACAGACAGACATGTTTTCATTTTCCTTATACCACATGAATCTTTATCAAAACTGTTTTAACATGATTTTAATCCGTTTCTTAAAACATTGCACTTGTTTGTAACACTTTTATATCCACGTATATTAGCCAAATAATATGTAACGTTCAGTAAAATAAATAAAAAAATAAAACACAACGAGACGAGGTAAGATTACCGAGAGGAGAAGAGAAAGACGAGAGCGTGGTTGGTATCCTTTACGAGTACTACTCGTAACCACCAAGCTAGAACCTTTTAGACTCGTTATTCTTGAAACCCTAATGATGCTGAACCTTAAGTCTCAGATTTGGAGCACATCGTGGGGTTTAAGGGTGTGTGTTGTACGAAAATGGAACCACAAGGTCCCAATCTACAAGATGGGATAGGTGGTGTAGTTAGGGGAGGTGGCCGGAAGTTGGCCGGAAAATTTGATGGAGCCAAAACCCTAGGTGGGTGGCCAGAAAATGTAGAAAGAGAAAGGAGAGTATTAGTGTGTGTGTTTTGTAGTGAGAAAAAGAAAGTGGAAGAAATGGGAGAAAGAGTGTGGTATGGGGTATATATACCACAAGGAGGGACTACTCTTGTAAAATTGAAAGTATAGGGGCTGCAGTGAAAACTATCACAAGGACCCTAGATGTAACTTTGTAAAACTTTCAATATGTTAGGTTCGGGGCTCGTTTGGACTGGAAAGCGAGGGATTCATGACTCGAGAGTTACGTCAATGTTCTTGAAATAATAGTTCCAATAAAAATGATATATAATACGACTCGTAACTCAACTTCGATGAAACGATCGCTAATTGGCATTTCTCGATTCTGACGTATCGAGGAAATTACGAGTTGTCACAGCCTCACCTCTTTAAAAGGAATCGCATCCTCGCGATTCAATTAAAGTTACTCGTTAAGGTCTAGAAGGGGTGAGTGCATAAGCACAAGGATTTATCTTCACATTCCCTACGTGGATTTAGGATCTTACTGCGAGTTTCTACAAGCTTCGAAGATAGAGATGCGACTTTACTAAGGTTGCTCGATTTCATGGTCTATGATTTCAATAGGTCAACAAAGTTTAAACGCTCAAGTTCTGGATTTCCTAGAGAGATAACAACTGCCTCAGTGGTGAATCATTTCTTCCTATTACGCACAAAATGTCAGGAGTACTACTGAGTCTTGATGTTAGGTCAAGGTTCTGAGTTACTGGTCTAACTCCAGCAAGGATTTCAAAAAGATTGAAATAACGATGACTATGCTTTTGCGTTTACTAAATGCTCCACTTATTCTCATGGTGAATCTCTAAGTTTAACCTAGGTGGTTTCTGAGGATTTAAGAGATTTACGTTTTCTATGTCTCCTAATGGTTTGCGAGCAGTTCGCATTTCCATAACAACTTTGAATGGTTTCCTCGATATCTTCTCAAATAGGTTTGGAATCGGTAAGTTGGGTATTTCCATTTCTACCCAACAGTCGGGATCGACACTTATGACCATAGAGGGTCTCTCTTACGGTGCCTTTGAGGTACTAAAGTGTTTGGTATGGTTACAGGAGAATTTGGCTATGAAAGGTATCTGTCCCAACCATTCCAGACTCGAGAGATGTCTATAAGAGAATTTGGCCAACGAAAGGTGTCTATCCCAGCCGTTGCCAAACTTGATAGGCACGCGATGTGTCTACTAATGCTCGGATAGTTTCTTCACTTCGGCCATCAGTCTGGAGATGATACACTGTAAGCATACCCAGATTTGTTCTCTCGGCTCTAGGGAGTGATAGATGGAAATAGGTGTGTGGCGATTGCCACAATTCGGAAAGGATAGAAATCAGCATTTCCTAAAGTACACGGTTTTCTTTTACGTAAAAAGAATTATATTTGTTACTTGTCTTCCAGATCGCACTTCCTCCTTAAAGAGGATCGGAAGAAGTCGAAGGTTGAGAAACAAGAATCAGATGTGTACTAACATAATGATTCTCAGATAGAGAAAATGGACCAGGGGGATTTCCCCTTTTCAATTGGAGTTCCATAGTGGAAAAAAGGTAAGGGGCTAGAGTTCGAAAGTGAAGACTAGCTCATCGGAGCAAAGTCACTTTACCAGAAGGAGAGGAGTGAGTTGTAACACCTCAACCCGACAAGGGTAGAAGTGTCACATTCTGGTGTCATATCAGAACATACAAATAAAATTTACAATCGGAAGTCTTAAAGAATAACATACCAAGTCATATAAATGAATGATTACAAAGAAAATTTCAAAATTTAAGATGACTAAAATAAATTGAAATCTTGAAACAATAGCCCGACAAAATAAGTCCAAATAATAAGGTAACTAGGGTTGGTCTACTCAGATAATCCTACTCTCAGCCCATCAAAGCCCATCTTCAAACCTAAAACCTGCCGCAGGAAAAGAAATGCGGCTGAGCTTAAAAAGCCCAGTAAACAGATATAACAAAACTGAAGCTAAATAAAATCAGAGATACGAAATGAAATAAGGAAACTGATAACAAGTTCGCAGCGAAATGAGAACAATGAGTCAATGAGGGTCTTGGAGAACACACTTATACAGATATCCAAAAAGAACAGGTAAAAAGGAGAACAAAACAAACAAAGCATCGATGACATATATACAAGCACATACAAACCAGGCATACAAGTACCGAAACATAAGCAAGCATAGCAAGCGTCGCATCCACTCAACATAAGAATAGCATGCAATCAATTGAGGCAATCAGAAGGCTTACAAGTCAAATAGAAATCTACAGGAAAGAGGAAGCAATTAAATAATAAGTGAGCATGGCCATCACAAAGGTCAAAACCCTTAGTTGAAAACATAACCAGTATTATAACAGCGGAAATACTAACAGCAGTCAAAACATGGCAGTCACACGTAACAAGTAGGAATACAATATGAACATTATAATTAAATGAACTAGGGACATAGCAGGGCAATTAAACAAGTTAACAAGCCAGACGTCATAAGTGGAAACATTTACCCAATCAATCCGTAGCATAGACAGAAATGTAAACATGGCAGGTCAACAATAGCGGATAAGGATACCACGGATAGTCATAGTCCACGAGATTAACTGAACGAAGTACACATGATAAACAGATAAATCAGAGGGTCACATAACAGTAAGATCACATATCATCAGATGACAACAGGTAAATCAGATAACCATTTATTAATCATATCATAGCAGGGTAATCAACATTCTCATAAAACATGAATAGCATAATCAAATCCAATAAACATATAATAACCCGGTACGTGAATGGAATGGTGGTAGAATGAGTCACATAAGGGTACAAAGTAATGGACAATTAATACAGAATATGGTGCATTGGGGAATACAGAAGGTTCAATATAGGTATATCAATAGTGTAAGGGTTGTCAGAAATCTACCACGAGCCTAAACCAAACAAACCATATCATATCATAGTAACCATTGCATTCGGAGGGGTGACCTCGGAATATCAGATCAATAGGAGGGGAGACCTCAGTAACCAATGGAGTAGCTAGCTCCCAGAGTGAAGGCGTATTACCGACATCATTCACTAAACAAATAATATCATAACATATCGGATCTGAGAACAAATCTAGGATGCATTCATACGCCCCTGCAGACAAATAATGGCCATACAATATATATCGAGCTCATAATCAGATAACAGAAAGGGACGGTGTGTAACATCACTCGTACACACTAGATTCATGCCATTGGTGCATCAATGACACGGCCATGTTACCTTCATGGCTAGGGAAACATATTTGGCTCGGGTATCAAACTGAAGGGTCAAAGCATAATCATATCATAAGGGTTCATATCAAAGGTTCATATCAGATTTCCATAACATAAGTTCATAATCAGATGTTCATAATCAGATGGTTCATAATCATAACAAACGAATATCATAGCGAACAGAATCATATCAAAGGATTATGTTGGAATCATATCAAAAGGATCATAGCATAAGGAAATCATAGCAAAGGAATATCATAAGTGAAGTAAATTCGAGGATCGAAAAGTTATGAGAAATCCCTACTGAAAAGGGATAGAATATCTGTACCTTAGCAAATGAAAGCGAATGGAAAAGTGAGTACGAAGAAATATCGTCACGCCTTCTTCAACGAATCTACACAGATTACGGTTCGTATAATACTTATTAGTTCATTTAAATCATAACGGATTTATTGCTTATATAAATCGTATTAATATTCTTTTTAGAGTTATTAAGCGTATTCTCATTTTTTTTGTAATGGACCGAAATAAATACTTTAAGGTAATAATTATTAATTAGCAAAACATAAGGGGTTATAAATGATAAATGGTAAAATTAAAAGGTTTAGTACGAAACATATCATAGTTTACGGCTCTATATGTCAATTTAGCAAAGTGTAGTGTTTAATGCAAAAATAATAGAAGTTTAGGGTTAAATGAGTAAGTTTGCTATTTCTATTTCTATTAGAATGTATATATCATATCTTGCATGCATGAATTCATCTTCTTCGTATGGAAAATAACCAAAATCGATTCGCAGTTTACATTACTTGTTCTTAGTTTCTAGCTGTTCATTCCTTTTATACGACCCTTAGATAGTTATTACGGGTTTAGTTATACACATAGTCACATACGACACCAATATAGCCTTAAACTCGACGCAAGTCATGTATCCCGCGACATACACGTAGTCCTAACACACGACTCGCAAACACACCTTTTCATTCGACACAAGATGGCAACATAAGGGTCGATTTACATGTTGTTTATTTAACGTGACATGCGAATGCATTCTTTTATTTATGAAACAAAATCAGCCTATGTAACCATATCTATAAGAGTTATGTTATACTTTAACGTGACATGGTCAAGCACTTCGAAACGTAAACGAATTTGGTGACCTGATTATCATCTTCATATACTTGATTTTAAACAAAATATGCTTGTGATCGTATGGGTATTTTATGTGACCTTAAACATATCATTTTATGTGGCAAGGTTTTATATCACTTTATGTGAACATTTTTAGAACGTGCATGCATTCCAATGGGGACCAGTTAACACGACACAAATCAAGGAAAACCAAAGACAGAAAAGTGAGACGACACACATTACCCTTGTGTGATTGAGAGGAAGACGAGAATCAAGAAAACAAAACCCATGACCCATTCTTTCGAACCAGCAGCCATACTCATCGACCTAAACCCACGACCTCAGCAGCTTTGTGAGACACCCAGCACACCCCTTTTTGTACCAGCCTTGTGATCGAATGGAGGAGAAATTTACTGCTTGCCGTCACTTGTGATTATTAGGGTTTTTATGAGTTGGGGGCTGTTTGAAATCGGTTTTGTGGAAAAAGTATAGAGGCCGGTTATGAGCTACAATGAAGGAGGTGATACCGTTTTTATTTAAGGTTGGGAGGAACAAAATCTCCATCTTTTAGGAATGGTATTATGTGCATTTAAATTGATTCTTATCCCCTTTTGTAAGCAAAACGTGTAAAAGGGTTTTTACAAGGTCAACTTTTGGATTTTGGTCACTTAGTGAAATCGTGCAGACACATAGGAGAGAAAAGGGTGTCATTTGTTTAATTTAGGTTAGAGTTAGGAGAGTTTATTTGCATTACTTAGGATTAAGAATTAATTATATCCCTATTTATATAACCCATAGTTTTAAATTGCCATTATCGTATGAGCTTGAGGTAATATACATATTTCACAATTATTTAATCTGAGGGGCAAAATGATCATTTAACGCGTTTACAAATTTTAGGGTTTTACATGAGTACTCTCTCACCTCCTTAAAAGAAGATAGAAGGATTCTCTTGTATTGCTATAACTATATGAGGAGGGACGATCAAGTTCGTCCATATTTTCCATTTTGCTAAATAGCGGGAGGTGAATAGGTTTGGTAGGACTACCAACAACTACTCGGGTAAAGGTGGGGATCTACTTCCAAGGTTTCATCTACAGCGTAGCTTATCTATCGGTTAAGAGGACCAAAAGGATTGCAAGTATTTCTCGAAGGATGAGAGAACGATTAGGTGGCTGTCCCAAGGAACGCGGTCCAGGTTACTCCTTAGGATTTCAAGATTTCCGTTGAGCACGGAATCTCCACGGGACGAGAAGTCTAGGAAGTTCAGAGTATGTCTCAGTTAGAAAGTGTTGATTGCTACTAGCAATCAGTCGGTTGACTTAACACGATACTTAGGTTAGAGGCGGAAAGTACGACTCCTAAAGAGAGTATTGTTTACTAACCGCAACCAGTCGATTGGCTCATTGGTGCACTTAATACTTAACGCAGAATGGTTCAATATTCAACTCCAAAATCAGAATTTCCACAAGAAGTTTGACTGCCGATTGATATCAAATCAAATCCTAAATACGAGTGAACGTCAGCGGCTCTAAGTAGGTATACTAGAGAATTTCGCATCGATGGAGTGTAAGGTACAACATCGATAGGATAGCGTAGGTAGTACCAAAATCGATGGTATGACATAGCAGACTATTGTTGATAAAACAATGTTGAGAGTTCAGCGTTGTTAGAGCAATATTGACGGATCAATATCTAAGGATAACCTCGGTGAAAAACTTCACTAAAACAGGTCGTTAGAACATTATCGATAGGAACACCTCAATAGAGGATAAGGTATAACACCAACAGCACGTAAGGTACAACCTTAACTGCGGGTTGTTGAAGAAGCAACGTCGACAAAACATTATCGGTTTAGGAAATGAACAACGTCGACTAGATGACGTCGTTTGAATCAACATCGAGTAAAAGGTAACTTTTCGAAGATTGAACAACAATCGATTCAAGACTAGGCTTGAGGTAGAAGTGTCGATAACATGGTTACCAACGAAGCGAGGCTAAATACAAATTCAACAAGATCACTAACGAAATAATGCGGAATGATAATTCCAAAAAGATTACTAACGATATGCTGCAGAATGATAAGTCCAACAAGATTACTAACGAAACACTGTCGAATGATGATTCGACGTCGAATACCGATTCGAGGTCGAATAATGATTTTAATAAGGTTAACAATGAAACGGGGCCGAAGAATAATTCGAGGCCAATTGATGATTCGAAATCCAAATGATGAGTCAAACTCGGAATGAGATCAAAACCACAAAATCGAAAACCCAAGAACCAAAATCGAAACCAAATCCAAAATAGCCCAAAAAAATTCTTAACGCTTTTGTGAAATCAACAAGGCTTATGTCGATAAGCAACTCGGATGTAAACAGTGCCAATCCGGTCTAACCCGACTTGCGGCGAATTACGCTCGACGGCGACAACAGGAATTCCATATAAATGGAGACACATAGCGATGTCAGATACACTACGGTTCGAGTGGTGTTACGATGCCAGTGTGTCGTGTGTGTGTGTGCAGGTTTGCGTGATGTTTGGTGAGTGTGAGTGTGTGAGTCCACCTAAAGCTCGTCGTTCCAAAAACCAATCTCTAACCCCGAACATAATTCTGTTATAACTACTCCCAGTATAGCATAATTCACCTCTGAGATGGACATAGGTGATCAGTCTATGTCCTACTGTCTCTGGCTGAATATAGGTGATCAGTCTATATTCACTCGAGGTTCAATGAATTTGACCAACCAAGGCACAACCAATTACTATAAACCAATTCTTTATATATATATATATATATATATATATATATATATATATATATATATATATATTTATATATATATATATTCCCAACTTCAATATTATCTACCCCAAATGTGTTCCTTTTCTTATCTCAAAATATCATGTTTCACCATTTAGTTACTAGCGTTAGGTATCATCGTGTGTGTGGTATCGACTCGACAAGACACCATGAATGAACTCGAATGACCACAATGCGACTCATGACGACACAAAGAAGCATCTAAGCGATAAGCTTGGTAGTTTAATAAGTTTCGAAATAAACAGTTAGATCTTATCAAGTTCGTCAACTCGATAAACTCAACCATTTATCTATTTAGCTTATTATCCCAAAAACAGTCACATCCTAACGAGTCATAAGGATAATTCACCCATTAATAACGTTATCCTACGTACATAACGGATGCTTATTAGATTCGTCAACCTACTAAGTCCGTTATCCACGTGCATTGACGCTATTAATGTTAGGTCATCCGTAACCCACGCACAACACATAAATGACATTAAATACTCATAAATGGCAAATTTTGATAAATGTGCCCTCGAAACATTTAATAACTCATTAATTACAAAACATTTCTATTTTTAAACGTTAGTTCCCTTTTCAAAAATGTCGAATAACAACGTGAGTCTTGTTATCAAATGTTTAGTACAAAAACCATTTACGTCAAGCTTTAATATAAGTTTCGAGTCATTATTCGTTTCGAGTTCACAAGTCCGAGTCATGACTCTCGGCCTTTACACGTCATATTGACCAATAAATACTAAAATCCATATTACGGCTTTGTCGGGGTCAGTCGAGACTAAAAAGTCACGATAACACCGACGTAGCGCAAAGTTGACATATAAATCATTAAGTAAAATAAACAATTTCACAACTCCAATTAATCCTCCAAACAATCTCATATCAATCTCGCCATCCAAACGAACTACTACTTGGCTCTTTCAATTTCCCAAACACAACTGATTAACGAATATCAAATCTAATGTTTGTTAATAACTTACTAATTATCCAAATCACCACAATTAATTTGTTATCCAGTCAAGGCTATTAATTAAAATATCGCCCAATTTCAAATAACCGATACGTACCAATGATTCACTGTTAACCAAATAATTACACGTTAGTCCAACTTATTATCTGAAAATAATTACTGGTTTCGTATATTATTATAACACTGGCGGACATGAATCAATTATTAATAATCAAAACCGACTGTCACTTGTTTGACAATACTTAAGAACAGAACAACGGTTTACGAAAGTCTTGACCCAAAATCGTGACACGAGACTATGCACCCTTCGACATCATCAAAACCATTATAACCCATCATCTAGTTATGACCAAGAACACATAAGCATGATAAAATACAAAAACACATGAATATGACACCACACACGATACAAAAACGCTAGTTTACATGTTTTATTAGTTTTAAACTCGTTTTAGACTCATGTTCATCAAAACTTTACTATGGTACTCACGTTAACGAGACAAAAGGTCTCGTTCGTGACTCCCCCACTTCGTTATACTATCACCATGTCCTCTACATCCTAAATCATTCCCACGGCTACTACTATCGTGCAAGCTCTAAATCTAGTGGTGAGATTACGCAAGGAAATTGCGTAACCCTGATACTTTGAGAGTATCTGTATTATTGATTAATAATGTTGAAGTATTGGTTGTTACATTCTGTGTTCGTTTGTTTACTTTAATTCTTCTAAGTATACTCAAGTAGATTCTGCATAGTTGTGTGTATTCATACAAAGTTTTCTCTTTGTTGTTTTGGAACTGTCCAAGGAAACTACTTAATACAAGCTAAGTGTTATTGATCTAAAGTTTGGGACTCCACACTTTGTGAAAGGCATAGTGTGCGCGTAAGCATGAGGACATGCTTTTTGCGTGTGTTTAAGCACGAGTACATGCTTATAGGGCGTGCATAAGCATATGGAAATGCTTATGGGGCGTGCGTAAGCATGAGGAGATGCTTACTGTGTATGTATAAGAATGTGGAATGCTTATAGTGAACTACTAAGGTAGGCAGACTTAAATCGTCTACTAACAGGGCACACATTCAACAAGTGTCCCATCAAACAATTCATCAATAAGCCATAAACATCTCATCGTTTATCTCATCAATCAATTCGTCTAATGTGTTCTCAATCATCTATGTCCTTAAACTAGTCATACGCAAGGCGTCATCTTGGCAGGCAGGCACATGGCGGTCATAGGGTTAAGTTTTCGAAAAAGTGGTTATAGTATAGGTTTTGAAAATACCTAGTTCTCTATAACCTTGGCTCTGATACCAATCTCTAACACCCCGAAAATATGGTCCAGTGGAAGCATACGAACCTTTGGGTGCTACTATCATGGTATCACAACATAGGGTAATAAGAATGGTTTTTCTTCCATCCATTTAGATTAAGATTCATTATTTGAAAACATAAAGTTTACATTAATGAAAGTAGTGCGGAAATAGGCCCAAAAGATGTTTAAAGCAGTCCTGAATATTCATCAAAGTCGCCTATGACCGTGCCCCTTGCCAAGCGTCTTCCAATAGTGAGCTATCGCCTTAAACCTGAGAACACATGCTAAAAAGGTCAGCTTACGCTGGTGAGTTCATAGAGTTTAGTTACAAAAGTAATAGTGGACCTGATAAAGTTAGTTGATATGTGCGACTATCGCAGATAGGTAATAAACATTCCACTTAACAATCAATCCAATCAATAATCAATTCAATTCTTAATCAATCAAATCACTACTCAATCCAATCAATAATCAATCCAATCAATACTCAATACAATCATTACTTCACAAAACATTTGAGATCTCAATGCAGGGCCCCGAGCGACTCTAGCCAGCACAGTCGTAGCAAGGCGTAGAACACAAGCTACCCTAGTCTAGGTCGGTCTATTCTTTGCTAGGCATCGCGTTATAGCATAGAGATGCTACCCTAGTCTAATTCGACAAATGTCGCATGTCTAATCTTTCCTAGTCAACTCATTAGCAATTCAAAATAATAGTGGCAGGTCCAAAAATAGTTTGTTTTCACATAAAAACATAAGATCACAATCCAGAAATCAAATATTCCGAACAACAGCCATTCTCACATAATATTCACATATCCAAATACGGTTGGTTAAAAGTAGGATGTATTCTCCCCCAAAATAGTTATAAAAACCTTTGAAAAGATGGGCTATGAAACTCACCTTAGCCACAGCAATGCACTATTCACTATTGACACGACTAGCATCTAAGCTAATCTCTACGGCATCTTGATGAATGTACGACGAGTACAATAGAATAGAGTTGACACAACCTAATGCGCATATGATTATCTTAAAATACGGCTCAAATGATAAAGAAGTCGATAGAAGATAAGGTGTCGTAGTTTTCGTGGATTTATCCATGTGGTTACTTTCAAAAGTTCATATTTAATATCTCAAAAGTTTAGTTTTAACGTTTCGTGTGGTGGTAAGAAACATAGACACGACGTACAACTCACGCGAAAGAGGAGAAGACGTCGACATAGTCGAGACATAGTAACTAGAACGCACGCCAAAGGGGAAAAGACATCGACCAGATCAAGAAATACTGACAATACTCAAGCTAGTCAAAGACTAGGAAGTGAAGACGACTATTTATGTAATATAAATAGGATAATTGACAAGTTTCAGCAATCTACCCAATAATCCCTAAACATACATATTTATAATAAGGATAAGTTTCCCTTTATCGTCTGATTATCGAAGGTTTTACGATCGTTACTCAAAACCATACAGATTTATAATAAAATACTTCTTATAAAGCATGCTATTTAGTATTTTATAAATGACACATTTGTTTACTTAACTTTCCCAAACTATTATGACCCTAATAATCTGCTTTATCAAAATAACATTTCCCGAAAAGTTTATTAAAGCTAACATGTATTTATAAAACACAAGTTATTATCGTAGTTTATAAGGGCTTTTAATTAAATAAAACCGTATTTGTTGACAATATATGGATTAATATCTTGTTATTAGTTAATAGGTGGCAAGTAAATATCTAAGCTTATCGCGAATTGAATATATTAAAATCACGCCAAGTCTAATATATCGCATACGATTAATCAAAATGTTTAATATATTATTACTTATAACCAATATAACTCGTATATCAATATTACTCCAATTTACAAACCATAGTTGAACATTATAAGTTATAATGTATATATAATATCCGATATTAGGTATCAATCTCGTTGTTAGTTCTAAATTTTTATCACAACGTTTTATAAGTACATATTTGATATTCGATCAGGTCTAATACCGTGTATCATGACAGTTGTATTCCGTTTTAGTTGTACAATTGATTTGTAACCAAATCACGTCGTAAGTGTATATATATATATATATATATATATATATATATATATATATATATATATATGTATATATGTATATATATATATACATACCTATATATATATATATATATATATATATATATATATATATATATATATATATATATATATATATATATATATATATATATATATATATATATATATATATATATATATATATATATATATATATATATATATATATATATATATATATATATATATATATATATATATATGTATATATATTTATAAATATATATACACATATATATATATATGATTGTACAATAATTAGTGCGACTAGGCCTTGATGGTGATCGAAGGGTATGAGGGGTGATATGCTTGCACCAAACTTGTAGCCAATCTGCAATAATAAATAGTAGACACTTAGTTAAGTGATGTGAGGGGTTGGGCCTGCGAACCACCTCCGTGAGTAAGTATGTGATATGTGTTGTAAATAATGGGAAGTATGTGAAATACTGTGTTGAGTGAACATACCATTGAAATGACTCGTCCAACCTATTTATAGGTGAATAAAATAACTTGGAGAGTGTTAGCACACGTTTAGGAGATCCTGGGGGGCGTCCCCTGATTTGTGGTAACCGCTAGGGCTTCATCCCCACTATCTCTGCCTTGGCGGGGAAGCTTAGGAAATAGTGGGAACATGGGGGAAGACCAAGTCAAGGTTCTCCTTTGTCTTGGCACCTTCAAGAGAAGACTCCGAAGGGCATAGGCCTTCGGCTGGCGAATTCCCAACCGGTAACCATATCAATGATGAATGGTTTTACGCCACCAATGACTTATGAAGAAAGACTTGGGTCTTCGTAATGCAAATTCGGCTGAGGCGAAGGGGTCCTTCGACTGATCGGAGAATGCGTCGTCAAGACCCCCAGTCGAAAGTGATATGTACGAACAAGAAATATTGCTTACGACTCATAAATAGAAATGAAACCTCCCCTTCGTCACAAAAAACGAATGAAGATGAAAAGTCTAGAAACTATTGACCGTAATTAATGCTTACATTTATCCTAACTACCCGTTTTCCTTGGTAAAATAAAACGTCATTTCAAAATTTAAAAAAGAGTTTGAAATCCGGAGGTAAGGGGATAACTTAGGACACGTGTAGGGTTGAGATTGAACATATGTGAGGGTATTTAAAGTGAAAAACAGTAAAACCCTAGCATTATTTCATCTCACGCCCAATTTTTCACCTACTAAATCCTCTTCCGATCAGGCTTTCGAACAAATTGGTAAAGTACTCCTTAAGTATACATTACGTTTTCAAATACTTTATTGTCGATTTAGGAGGATCAATGTCTACAAATAAGAAATTTGTAATCAAACAACAAGGTTGCACCCTGACAAGGGAGGAGCTCAAAGCGTTCCTCACCGATTATCCAATTCCCAAAGAGCATAAAATCATGTTACCTGGTAAAAATCAAGGTATTTTTGATGCCCTAGAAAACTATGTAGGCTTATAAACCCATGCATTCACTACCTCCAACCTTAGGATACCCTTGCACCCTTTAATTTTAGAACTCCTCCAGTACTACGAGGTACACATATATAGGTTTAACCTTTTTGGCCTAGCCAAGCTTACGACATACATTGTGATGTGTAAAGCTTATGGGTTTGAACCATCATTAACTGTGCTTAGGGGGTTTCTGAACTTGTACCTTGGAGGAGATTGGTTGACATTGGCTAAGAGGGGTGAAAGGGATGTGCCCATTCTCATAGATAGGCCGTTTACAAACATCAGGAACTGGAAAGGAAAGTTTTTCTACATCCAAAATACCATTATTCCTCCAACTTTCCCTGCATTGTTAAACCCAGAGTTCCAATATGATGAAAAAAGGTTCAAAGATCCCTTGCCCTATACTGTGAGGAGGAATCCTTTATATCAGCGTTTGGCTCGTCATCCAGTTGATTGCCAAACATTCCCTGAGCCAATTCTTTTCATGGTGGTCTTCTGAAAGATGGGAGGGATCTCCTTTGGTACATGAGATTATTTGTGATGGAGAAAGTATGTATTTTTTTGATTAAAATAAGAGATAAAAACTTATCTTTCTTATATTTATCTTATTTGCTCCTTTGTGCAGAAATGTCATTCAAAAACTTTGTTGTGGCTGGTGGGGCAAAGGAGGTCAGCTTCATTCCGAAGAATCCTTAGGAGACGAGCAATGATGTGGAAGCTCAGCCCATCGAACCTGTTTCCTCTGCTCCTCCTTCAAAGGAACCCATAGATGTTGAAGACCAGCTTGTGGAGAATGTTGCAGATTCTGATGAACTAGTCTCCTAATGACGGTTGGCCATTGTAGGACCTTCCGGCATTGGTGAGAGAGTCCGAAGCAGGAAAGGTACCAGTGCAAAAGCTGCTAAATCCGCATCGAAGAGGAAGCTTATCCTGCCTACTCCTCCCTCTCGAACTACCCGGCAAAAGAGTGCCCAAGGTAAGGCTGTGGTGTTTCCAGCCATCGAGGGGCCCAATGAAGATGATATCCATGGTGATGTTTCTTTCCTGTTACAAAAAATGAGATAAAAGTAATAATATATTAACAAGTTTACATATGTTGCAGGACTTCCTAATACGAAGGAGCTTTCCTTTCCCTTGGCTTGTCATCTACCTGTGGAGCGTGTGACCGCACCTAGCTGAAAGGGGGTGATGGACAACATGTCCATGGAAAGGCTCTGCGATCTTCATGACAAGAGTTATGTCAGACAATGCATGCTGACAACTAGCTCAATACCAGGACAAGGGAGCTGCTCCGTACTGTCACCAAGGCTGTAGAAGAAATGGATGTCATGCTTGCCAGGGAGAAGGCTAGGGATAAGTGTAACAATTCGTATTTTCGAGTCACTATTCATTTTTACTATTCACTATTACTATTCACTCCCGAAATTTTTATCTCACATTCTCTTAAGATAAATTATTTTAGTAATGACCTGAGAGTTGGACAATCGTTAGATCATTTTCGCAAAAGTTATTAAGAAAACATCGTCTTAAAGTTTCATTTTGGTCGGAACATCATTTCAACATCCCGCAGCGTAACGAAAATGCCTCGACAATTTTCCCCACATCAGATTAATTTTAGATCACTCATAATTAATTAGAGAATTTTTAAGATTTCTTTTAAAAGTTACCAAATAAACCACAATGCCGTGCAGAGACTAAACTTACGTTTTAAACAAATCTACGTAGAACCAGACTTAACCATTCTTGCACTGTATTTCCTAAGATATTTTGAAACTTTTACATTTTTTGGAAAATTCAAACATATTTTCCTCCTCCTTTGACCATAAAGAAATTAACCTTGTACGTTCTACATTTTTGATTAATTCACATAACTTTTAGACTTCACGTATAACTGTTAAGTTATCCCACGTACAACGAAAACCACATTTTGACATCTCATATCACTTTTAGACTTATTTTAGTCTATTCTAAATAAATCCACGATCATTTCCCTGAAATCTCGTTCTTTTCTGATAAATTGCATTTTACGCGTTTTTGACCTGCGTTTCCAGCTTTAAGCAGCGTTTTTGCACCCAATAAGACTTATTACCCATTTTAGATTTTTAGATAGAGTATATTGATAAGTTTTAACATATTTATAAGATTCATATTATTTGGATACCCGATTTTAAGTTTCATGACTTTACGGCTTACAGTTAGCAATTAACGGGTCCAAAACTCACTCCGTAAACAAGATAATACCAAGAAACTCATATCTAGTCATCCTAGATAGGCCTTGAACGAAATTTAAGCCACATGGGGCGTTTTATAAGTGATCACCAAGATAAGGACATGAAACTTACATAGGAAGCTTATACATGTGTAGAAACTTTGCAACTAAGTTAAGTAAATATCCTAAGTCTTGCACCTCCTCATCTTGCTATAAAAGGAACTCATTTTTCTTCCTTTCTTCTCCATTTAAATGCCCAACAAACAATTCACAACACCATGATTCTTTAATCTTCAAACTACATGTTATATATCAAAGTTCAAGGCTTAGTTATTCCCTACATGATTCAAGAGTTTGTTTGGTGATTCCATTGTTGGATTAGGAGCTATACAAGGTGAAAAGGGCTGAGTTAGAAGTTTTCTTACAAGGTTAGATCAAGCCTACCAAGGGTTAGCAAGACGTGTTAAGGATTTGGAAGCTCGGGTTCATATTGAAAGGGTTTAGGTTTTAGTGTCCTAGTTCTTGGTTCTTGATTTGTTTCATCACAAGGATTGTAAGCAAACTCTTATGTTATCATTTTCTTACTGTATATACTAGTATTTTAGGTATTTTACATGTTCTATATGCTTATTATACTTGATTGTGCTTGGCTAATTAAACTAAAACACTAGAAACTGTCGAAAGGACTAGATTTGCAACATAGAAACTGGACAGGGGCTGTAAACGTAAATTCTGGGTAACATTCATGGACTAAGAAAGTTAATTAATTACATAGGATTATATATCTATGTCTTGTGGTCGTTTATCCGGGTGGCTCGTGCCGTAACTCATCACGATGTTTAAATTAGAGCCAAAACGGCAAAACGTGTTCAAATCTGAGTAACAAATTTCAAACGGGTAAAACTCATAAAACTTGCATATAACCAACTATTGGTCAAAGAATTAAAGTTGTAGCTAACACCCTAACTTGAACATGGCCACTGGCCGTGCGTTAAACGGAGTTGTAGAACTTGACTTATGACCAAAAGCGTGAGACAGTTTGCTGCAGATTGAAATAACTAGTACATCCAAGGGTAAATTGGTAATTTAACATTAGTTAAATAATTTCTGGGGCAGTAGGGCCCACTAATCTGTTTAGCTCATTCAATTACCTTTCCGAGGACTTAAAAATCGAGTCGTGATCATTTACGGTTGAGAAGTAACGGGTAGATTTAGAAGGGGAAAAGTTAAATAAAAGAAACATAAACAGTTATACGACTTCACAAATGTTAAGTATCCAAGCATAATTGGTGTAATAACTATATAAGGCATATTTATACATTCACATCGTTATTTTAGAACCTAAGACTCAACACATATTCTTGGTTGCGCGTAGAGGTTTCTTGGCTTATATATCGATTCGTTATACATTGAATATCACATTTATTAAGGTGAGTTCTTAGCCCCGTTTTTATACACGTTTGAAACTTTTGGGGGAGATACATGCTCAACTACTTGCTTCTACTTTTACAAATATTTAAAAGATTATACTTTATTGCATTATACTTGATTGCGTTATACTTGATTGTGTTATACTTAAATTTGAAAGTCTCCCAACATACACGGAGTAGTCCAATTCGAAAGTCTCCCCACATAAACGGAGCAGTCGAATTTGAAAGTCTCCCAACGTACACGGAGCAGTCCAATTTGAAAGTCTCCCAACATAAACGGAGCATTTCTCTATCGAAAGTCTCCCAATATAAACGGAGCAGTCCAATTTGAAAGTCTCCCTTTTCGACGGAGCAACACTAAGTGCAATAATGTGAACTATTATGACTGTATGTGTGCTTGACTATAAAATGTACTATATTTTAGCAGTGGGTTGTAAACACACAGGTTGCAAGATTTGTATGGGCGGAACTTGGAACTGAGTGGATTTACAATTCCTACGCTGTGTGAACATTCTTTAAAGGCTTTACATGTTAAACAAACTCTATGAACTCACCAACCATTGTGTTGACACTTTTTAGCATGTTTATCTCAGGTCATAAGGCGATAGCTAGAGTTTGAAGCATAGAGTCGCACGACATATTTTGAAGACCTACGCTTTTATCATTTACCATTCGAAACATTTTGTAAACATTTATGTATTATACTTTGGGACCTCATTGTTTGTAACTCTGATTTCATTCATCGAATGGTAACTATTCAAAACATCTCAATTAGAGGTCGTTTTCTATAACTTGTAATTTGTATTATGAAGTAGCACCCCAGTGACACAATCTTCCTCTGCGGTATTTTGGGGGTGTCACAGATTGGTATCAGAGCATTGGTTATAGAGAACTAGGTTGCATTTAGAGCCTAGACTATAACTACTATATACGTTACCTTCCTCCCTATCGCCTTGCACACTTTAGACTTTTCGTAATTTGAGCACCTAAGAGAGATTTCTTTGAATTGACTGAAACACCGAACATCATATGAGTCGATTATTCCAAGCATTGCATAGTTACTCCTAAATTATACCTAGCCTGATCACCTATGTCTAATTTAGGAAGAATCATGCAATGAAGGGAGTATTAGTCTCATATGTGTAAGCAATTCCATAATTGAGCCAAATTTTCAAAAGACTTTCTTCAAAACCACTTGTTTCCTAGCTTGATTCTAGTGACAGTTCTTGTCTGATGAGTTGCGAAAATCAAGCTAAAAGTCAAGTTGTTAAACCAATTTAGCCTAATCGCATGACAGTTCTTGTCTGATGAGTTATGGGATTAAGTAAAAATCGGTTACCTATAGGTATTTTAAGGGTTATGCTCAAGTATGGGAAAGTTTGCCTCATCAAACCTAGCCATAAGAGAGTATGTCTTTAGAACGGGCAATAGTCGCGATAGTCACAAGAACGTACCAAATTAGATAAGAAACCCATATACATGAGCTTTGACGTAATCCCTTAGACTATGCACACTGAAAGTAGTGAACATCGACAGAACTTCGGGACGAAGTTTTCTTTAAGGGGTAGGTACTGTAACAATTCGCATTTTTGGGTCACTATTCATTTTTACTATTCACTTCCGAAATTTTTATTTTACATTCTCGTAAGATAAATTATCTTAGTAATGACCTGAGAGTTGGACAATCGTTAGATCATTTTCGCAAAAGTTATTAAGAAAACATCGTCTTAAAATTTCATTTTGGTCGGAACACCATTTCAACATCCCGCGCCTAACGAAAACCGCCTCTGACAATTTTTCCCACATCAGATTAATTTTTAGATTACATATATTTAATTAGAGAATTTTTAAGATTTCTTCTAAATGTTACCAAATAAACCATGTGCCGTACGAGACTAAACTTACGTTTTAAACAAATCTACGTAGAACCAGACTTAACCGTTCCTGCACTGTATTTCCTAAGATATTTTGAAACTTTTATATTTTTTGGAAAAGTCAAACATATTTCCCTCCTCCTTTGACCATAAAGAAATTAACCTTGTACGTTCTACATTTTTGATTAAATCGCACAACTTTTAGACTTAACGTATAACTGTTAAGTTATCCCACGTACGACGAAAATCACATTTTGACATCTCATATCACTTTTAGACTAATTTTAGTCTATTCTAAATAAATCCACGGTTATTTCCCTGAAATCTCGTTCTTTTCTGATAAATTGCATTTTACGCGTTTTTGACCTGCGTTTCCAGCTTTAAGCAGCGTTTTTGCACCCAATAAGACTTATTACCCATTTTATATTTTTAGATAGAGTATATTGATAAGTTTTAACATATTTATAAGATTCATATTATTTGGATACCCGATTTTAAGTTTCATGACTTTACGGCTTACAGTTAGCAATTAACGGGTCCAAAACTCACTCCGTAAACAAGATAATACCAAGCAACTCATATCTAGTCATCCTAGATAGGCCTTGAATGAAATTTAAGCCACATGGGGCGTTTTATAAGTGATCACCAAGATATGTACATGAAACTTACATAGGAAGCTTATACATGTGTAGAAACTTAGCAACTAAGTTAAGTAAATATCCTAAGTCTTGCACCTCCTCATCTTGCTATAAAAGGAACTCATTTTTCTTCCTTTCTTCTCCATTTAAATGCCCAACAAACAATTCATAACACCATGATTCTTTAATCTTCAAACTACAAGTTATATATCAAAGTTCAAGGCCTAGTTATTCCCTACATGATTCAAGAGTTTGTTTGGTGATTCCATGGTTGGATTAGGAGCTATACAAGGTGAAAAGGGCTGAGTTAGAAGTGTTCTTACAAGCTTAGATCAAGCCTACCAAGGGTTAGCATGATGTGTTAAAGATTTGGAAGCTCGGGTTCATATTGAAAGGGTTTAGGTTTTAGTGTCCTAGTTCTTGGTTCTTGATTTGTTTCATCACAAGGATTGTAAGCAAACTCTTATGTTATCATTTTCTTACTGTATATACTAGTATTTTAGGTATGTTACATGTTCTATATGCTTATTATACTTGATTGGGCTTGGATAATTGAACTAAAACACTAGAAACTGTCGAAAGGACTAGATTTGCAACACAGAAACTGGAAAGGGGCTGTAAACGTAAATTATGGGTAACATTCGTGGACTGATAAAGTTAAGTAATTACATAGGATTATAGATCTATGTCTTGTGGTCGTTTCGCCGGGTGGCTCGTTCCGTAACTCATCACGATGTTTTAATTAGAGCCAAAACGGCAAAACGTGTCCAAATCTGAGTAATAGATTTCAAACCGGTAAAACTCATAAAACTTGCGTATAACCAACTATTGGTCAAAGAATTAAAGTTGTATCTAACACCCTAACTTGAACATGGCCACTGGCCGTGCGTTAAACGTAGTTGTAGAACTTGACTTATGACCAAAAGCGTGAGACAGTTTGCTGCTGATTGAAATAACTAGTACATCCAAGGGTAAATTGGTAATTTCAAATTAGTTAAATAATTTCTGGGGCAGTAGGGCCCACTAATCTGTTTAGCTCATTCAATTACCTTTCCGAGGACATAAAAATCGAGTCATGATCATTTACGGTTTAGAAGTAACGGGTAGATTTAGACGGGGAAAACTTAAATAAAAGAAACATAAACACTTATACGACTTCACAAATGTTAAGTATCCAAGCATAATTGGTGTAATAACTATATAAGTCATGTTTATACATTCACATCGTTATTTTAGAACCTAAGACTCAACACATATTCTAGGTTGCGCGTAGAGGTTTCTCGGCTTATCCATCGATTCGTTATACATTGGATATCACATTTATTAAGGTGAGTTCTTAGCCCCGTTTTTATACACGTTTGAAACTTTTGGGGGAGATACATGCTCAACTACTTGCTTCTACTTTTACAAGTATTCAAAACATTATACTTGATTGCATTATACTTGATTGCGTTATACTTGATTGTGTTATACTTAAATTTGAAAGTCTCCCAACATACACGGAGCAGTCCAATTCGAAAATCTCCCAACATTAATGGAGCAGTCCAATTTGAAAGTCTCCCAACGTACATGGAGCAGTCCAATTCGAAAGTCTCCCAACATAAACGGAGCAGTTCTCGATCGAAAGTCTCCCAAACGGAGCAGTCCAATTTGAAAGTCTCCCAATATAAACGGAGCAGTCCAATTTGAAAGTCTCCCTTATAGACGGAGCAACACTAAGTGCAATAATGTGAACTATTATGACTGTATGTGTGCTTGACTATAAAATGTACTATATTTTAGCAGGGTTGTAAACACACAGGTTGCAAGTTTTGTATGGTGAACTTGGAACTCAGTGGATTTACAATGCCTTTGTTGTGTGAACATTCTTTAAAGGCTTTACATGTTAAACAAACTCTATGAACTCACCAACCATTGTGTTGACACTTTTTAGCATGTTTATCTCAGGTCATAAGGCGATAGCTAGAGTTTGAAGCATAGAGTCGCACGACATATTTTGAAGACTTACGCTTTTATCATTTACCATTCGAAACATTTTGTAAACATTTATGTATTATACTTTGGAACCTCATTGTTTGTAACTCAGATTTCATTTATCGAATGGTAACTTTTCAAAACGTCTCATTTAGAGGTCGTTTTCTATAACTTGTACTTTGTATTATGAAGTGGCACCCCAATGACACAATCTTCCGCTACGGTATTTTGGGGGTGTTACAATAAGAAGTATGCAGACCTGGAGAAAAAATGTGAAGATGCACTGGAGGACTTTGACAAGAACCCCTTGGTGCAAGATCTTAGAGCTGATGTGGAAAAGCTCAAAGGTCAACTGGCAGTAAGCGAAGCTGAATGCAACAGGCTAACTCTCGAAGGCTCAAAGGTCGTAGGCTACAAAGAGCAGATATCTGTTCTTTCATCCAAGTGTGGAGGCCTTGAAGAATAGAGAGCGAAGCTGGCTGACCAGGACATCAATCTCAGGGAGAAGGTAGATGGGTTAAACCTTCGGTTGAAGATGCTTAAGAAGGATAGGGTGGACTTGGTAACTAAAGTCATCCCCTACGTTGCCATGGAACTTTACCATAGTGACGACGTGGGGATTGTGATTGGGAACCTGGTAAATGCAGCCATTTTTCATGGCAAGTGTACCACTTTGGAGGATATAGCTGCGACAGAGGAACCAGTGAAGCTGGCAAATATTCCATACTACAGAGCAACTCATGAGAAAGAGTATGATGATGCAGGCAATGCCTTGACCGCTTCAGAGTTCCCATTCCTTGCCGAAGTGTCGAAGGACCCAGCGGCCTCTATTGAGGACCTGCTGGCCAAGAAGCCTAGGAAAGTCCATCCTCCATCCCCTTCGAAGAAGACTCCCTCTCCAAAGGTTCCATCCCCAGGCTCTGCTGATCCGACCCATTCCAAAGTTTGATGAAGGCTACCATGTGGTAGTAATTTGATCCCCAGGGTGGTATGTACCTTGTTTAAAACAATTTTTCTGTGTCCTTTCTAGGCTATATGCCTGATGAAACAATTAACATTTGGTGCTTGTGGTATAGGCTTCGGCCTAAGACAATATTTTGTTTGCTTGATCGTTAAGGCTATGGCCTGTTTAGACTAGTTAAATTAGTCATTAATTAATATCTACTTTAAAGCCACTATGGATTTTATTTTGTCATGTGTGATTCTTCTCTTTATATTTTACTTGTGCGTAAAAAAAATTACAACCTATGGCTTATGGTAGATGCATAGCCTCATTGTGTGTAATTACTTCACCAAGAATATAGCAATCGTATAATTTGACTGTTGACAGATGGTTGTGACCCACTCCATCTTGATCCTTTGGGCAGCGAAAGGCTTAATATACCTTAAGGCCATATAGGAAAGTTAATGTGAAGTTGAGATGGATGTTATGCATATGAGCAAGACATGTTGTTAGTCTTTGTACATCCCTTCGACATTGAAACTTATAAAAGCGACTTGGTGGACAAATCTTTGTTGTATTGAACGAAACAAGAGATTTGAGGGAAATGCGTTATATCATTAAGTGGGTAGGGAGGATTACATTATTTTAAGAAATGAATCTTGGGCCTACCATTAATGCCTCTTTCCCCAAGTGAGAAGAATGCAAATACATTGATTGAAAGCAAAGTAAAAAAATGTCCTTGGACATTGTAAGTTTCATACGTAGAACTTACGAAGGGTAGTGCCATTCCAAGTTCTATCAATAGCGTCTCCATCCAAGGTTTCCAGCTTGTAGGCTCTGTTGCCATTTGCTTCCTTAACAACGTAGGGCCCTTCCCATGTAGGCCCTAGTTTACCCTAGTACTCAGCTTTACTTGCGCTATTGAGTCGGAGGACGTATTCCCCTGGCTTGAAGGTCGAAGGCCGAACCCGACTGTTGTAGTACCTTTCAATCTTTTGCTTATGCATAGCCTCCCTGATAGAGGCTATTTCCCTTCGTTCTTCGAGTAGGTCTAGGTTGCTACAAAGTCTTTCTTCGTTGTCTGCTGCTTCGAAATTCATGACCCTTTCTGTTTTGACACTTACTTCCGAAGGGATGACAGCTTCCGTGCCATATGTCAAGCTAAAAGGCGTTTCCCCATGGCTTGACTTTGTGTGCGTTCTGTAAGCCCAAAGTACTTAAGGTAGTTCATCTAGCCAACCGTGGTGACTGTATCCCATCCTTCATTCTATGCCTTGGATGATGTCCCTGTTAGTAACTTCCACTTGTCCGTTACCTTGAGGATGGTAGACGGAAGTGAAAGATTGTTTTATGTTCAGGCCTCTGCAAAACACTAGGAATACCCCTTCGGCAAACAGCTTCCCATTATCTGAGATGATGATGTGGGGTACTCCGAACTGGCAGATAATGTGTTCCCATACAAACTTTTCCATGTGCCTTCCTGTCATGGATGCCAAAGGCTTAGCTTCCACCCATTTCGTGAAGTAGTCAATGGCTACGACCAAGAACTTTACTCCTCCTGGAGCAATTGGTAGAGGACCTACGATATCTATTCCCCATTGGCTGAAAGGCCATGCGGACATCACAGAGGTCATATCTTGTTTTGGCAGCTTCGGCACCCTTGAGTGAACTTGACAAGCTTCACACTTCTGGATGATTTCTACTGCGTCCATGTGCATCGAAGGCCAATAATATCCAATCCTCATGATCTTAGAAACAACAGAGCGAGGTCCTGCGTGAAGCCCGCAGGATCCTTCGTGCACTTCTTGAATGATGTTGGCGGCTCGCCTCGGTCCCACACAACGAAGCCATGGAGACAAAAATGACCTTTGATATAGGTAGTACCCATTATTCTATACTGTAGTTCTTTGATGCGGACCTTTCGAGCTGGTTTCTGATCCTCCGACAGTATACCACTTATCACATATTCTCTTATTGGAGTCATCCAATTTGAGTCTTCCTCCAGTATTACGTCAGAAACCTCCTTTCAGATGATGGACCTGTCTGCCAACACTTCGACCAGAACCTCCTTAGTTAAATGAGCAAATGCCATCGATGCCAGCTTGCTAAGTGCATCTGCTTTCTTGTTTTGGTTCCTTCGAACATGCTCTATGTTGTAGGATGTAAACCCTTCGAGCATCTCCTTGCCCTTATCCAAGTATTGCTTGATCACAGGTTGTCTTGCTTCGTAGGAGCCTTTTATCTGATTAGCCACCAGTTGTGAGTCAACAAAAATAGCCAAGTCTTCTACCTCCATGTCCTTAGCCAGTCGGAGGCCTGCTAGCAAGGATTCGTACTCTGCTTCATTGTTAGTAGCCTCAAATTCAAAACGGAGTGCATAAGTATACTCCTTCCCTTCGGGATCGACAAGCATTAGACCTGCGCCAGAACCGTCAGAGCTAGAGGCTCCGTCGGTGTAAAGTTTCCACCCTTCGACCGTCTTAGCAGGCTTCTTTTCAGCAACTTTTTTGTCTTGCTTTGGTTCGGAGGGTGTTTCTGCTAAGAAGTCTGCCAATATTTTCCATTTGACCAAGTTTCTACCTTTGTATTCAATTTCGTGCTCTCCTAACTCGATAGCCCACATAGCTATCCTTCCAGATTTCTCCGGCTTTGAAAGTATCTGCTTAATAGGTTTGTCAGTAAGTACGGTTATGGGATGAGCTTGGAAGTACCTTCGAAGGCGCCTCGCAGCATGGACCAAAGACAAGATTAGCTTCTCCAAAGCTGGATAATTTAGCTCAGCTCCCTGTAGAACCCTGCTAATGAAGTAGATAGGGATTTGCTTCTTCTCCCTTTCTGCCAATAACACAACGCTGATGCTTTCGAAGGAGGCTGCGATGTACATAAACAACACTTCGCCTTTGATTGGGGCAGTAAGTGTAGGTAGAATAGCCATGAACTCCTTAAGCTTTTGGAAGGCAGCTTCTGCATCTGTACTCCACTGAAATGTCTTTTTATCCGTGCATCCTTTGAGTGTCTTGAAAAACGGCAAAGATCTATCTGCACCCTTCGATAAGAATCTGCTGAGGGCTGCTAGCTTTCCGTTCAGACTTTGCACTTCCTTTAGGGACTTAGGAGGCTGCAAATCCGTGATGGCCTTACCCTTCGAAGGATTGGCCTTAATACCTTGCTTGGTGATCAGATGTCCCAAAAATTGTCCTTCTTCCACACCGAAGGATCATTTCTTGGGGTTTAACTTCATATTGATGGCGTGAAGCTGGTCGAAGGTTTCCTTGATGTCGGAGAGCATATCCTCCTCTGTTCTACTCTTGATAACCATATCATCTACGTACGCTTCGAGATTCCTACCTATCTGCTTGTGGAAGGCTTTGTCCACTAAACGTTGGTAGGTAACACCTGTATTTTTCAAACCAAAAGGCATCTTTTTTTAACAATAAACGCCTTTTCCTGTAAAAAAGGCTATCTTTTCTTCGTCCTCTTCCGCCATTTGTATCTGATGGTAACCCTTATAAGCGTCCAGAAAATATTTCAGCCAAAATCCTGACAAGGATTCTACTTTCCCATCGATTTCTGGGAGAGGATAGCAGTCCTTCGGACAAGCTTTGTTGATATCTGTGAAGTCCACACAAATCCGCCACCCTCTGTCATGCTTCTTGACCATCACCGGATTGGCTACCCAGGTTTGATACTTCACCTCCTAGAGTATGCCTGCTGCTACGAGCTCATCCACTTCTTTTCATGTTGCGGCATTTCTTTCAGGAGCCAGGCTTCGACGCTTTTGCTTGATAGGTTCAATGTGTTTGAATTCATTAAGCTTATGTTCAGTGCCGAAAGGCTTTCCGTCTATGGTGAGAGTTCTGGGGACCCCCGTCATGTCAGAGTAGGTCCATGCGAAGACATTTGCATTTGCCCGTAGTGCCTTTTCCAATTCAGCTTTAAAAGAGGTAGGGAGCTGATTTCCTGTTACATATTGGATTTCACATACACATCATAACACAAACACAAGTAGGCGTATAGGTGATTTTCTAGAGAGAGAAAGTTAGAGGTTTGGGAACTTTAGTGAGAGAAAGAAAAATCTTATTATGAGCTCCAACTCTCTACCTTGGGAGGTAGAGAGTATTTATAGTTTTTACACAAAACGCCACCTAACAGACTGTGGATCAGGCATACAGTGGGTAAAGACCCGTGCGTCCTCCACGGTATTACTTAACTAAATACTACTTGACATTAAATAACTACGACTACAAGCTTTCTAACGATTACAAATACTTGAGGTGACCGACACTTTAATACCTGGATTTACTAAATCCTAAAAATCTCCCCCTAAGGGAGGTCATCTCAAATTACATAGAATACAAACAGATATTACATTGAGATTGTTCTTGGATTCTTGTTCATGTTCTTTTTTCTGTAGCTCGTAGTCTTTGATTCTTCATTTTTGCATGTTTGGATAATCTGAGTGGAGGTCTTTAACTGATCCACGTGATACTGAGTTTTGAGCCAGCTTTGAGATCATCAGCAACCATAAATCTTTGACTCATCCTTTGTCGTGTTGGTATTATGTGATGTTGTGACTTTTGGACCGACATGCTCACATTCTGGATCATGATATATTCTCATCAGAGTAGCGGAAGCTTTTGTTGATTCATGATATTGGCAGCAGCGTAGCCGAAGCATGGAGTGAAAATATCAGAGTCATTGATGCACTAATCATGATTTCTTTAGATATGAATATGTTGTGTGAGCATGCGGCTATGGATTGACCGATTCATTCGATCAGCGCAAGCGTCGGGGTGTACGCAAAAGCAGTTAGCAATAAAGTGTACGAAAGTGTCTTTGATCACTTTCATTGAATTGAGGTACACGGCCCACGGTTCCCCGTCGATCAGTACAAGTACTGCCTGTGATCAGGTAGAATTCTGAAGAATCTCCATGACAGGGTTTCGCAGCTTTTCTAGCCTTTCTCAAACCGGAACGTCTCAAAGAAGACAACACGGAGTGAGTGAACCAGCGAATTGAGATTCAATGATTGATAAAAAGAGATTTGAAAAACAATCGTGTATCGCTCAATAGAAATTGTTTTTGCAATACAACGAAGGTTTTAATGAAAATCAATTATCAATCATAAACACCTTTTATTTTGAAATATTTGTACACAGTCGATGTGCTGGAGAAAAGAGTTATTAAGCACAACGACCGGTTTTTCAAAGGTATCCGCCAATCCATAACCTGAACCAGGATTGATTCAAAAGATTGAATCGCCCCATTGTTTCTATTCAGTTGTCACATGGTTGATCTATTGGATAGATCTCACATGCCACCCATCAGGAGCTTGTTTGATGTTGGCTACAGAAGGCTTTCCATCTTAATTGTGAATATGTATGCATATTACTCAGATGTTCTGGCAATACCACAAGGATAATGCGTAGGACTCATAAGATATAATCTCTCTTTCCACATTGTGTGAAACAGAGAGTGTTCATTGAAAGTGTCCTAGCGAGATTTATTGATGATCTCGTGGCTCTAGACTCAATTGTGCATATTTGGTTCCTATGCCGGAGACTAGCGAGACGGTCTCCTTCTTCAATACCAACTATCTCTAAGAGAAAGTCGATAGATTATGTCGGTTCCCCGTGAGAATGAAATAAGTCCTTTTAAGAGGAACTTGAGTGGTTTGGAAAGTTGAAGTGCAGTGCGTCACTGGGTCCATGACGTCTTGTCTTTAATACTGATGTTACCTTGGTAACCACCAGTAGTATATGAATTGAACCCGGTTTTCGCCCTAAGGTTGAATTATTGGAGGGCTATTTCTTTTCACCCTTTTCATATTCATTTCTTTTTCATTCTTCAACCCCTTCAGTGCTTACCGAGACTTCATTACTAAAACCTTGTTGGGTTTGTTCCAGTACTAGCTCTGTCTCAGTCGGCACTCTTCCCATATTCTCATTTTTCTCATTTTTCTTTTTTTTTCATCATACCTAAAGACTTCTACATTATCTAGTGGATTGTCCCTGGGTAGATCCCTCCGGTTCTGGCAGATCATGGGAACAAATACCTAACCTTATCATCCTTATATTACCATACATAAAGTAAATTTGGTCCGTCTATTTGGTATTGTTCATCTGCCATTGGAACCAATTAAAAACCATTTGAAAATCAATCCAGATACTTGTGATATATTATCAAAGTAGTTTGTATCTGAATTGTTTTTGATATTTTTAGAAATAGAGCTCCCCCTCAACATTTGCATCAAGCATCATTTTGTAATAGAAATTATTTTCATCTTTGAGGGGTTGGCTTACATCTAAGAGTAGTTATATAAACATGTGGTTTTCAAAATAGTTGCTCCCCCTCAATATGTGCGTAGATATTTGAAAAGTTTGTGCACATATTAGGAAAAGTCTGCACATTTAATTAAATTGATCACGTTTCAAATCTTTGTGGTTTAAGAGAGATGCTCCCCCTCAACATGTGCATGGAAAATTTGAAATCGTTTGGCACATGTGGGAGGGAGAGCTTGTACATCCTTATAAAACCATTTACCGAATTATCAGTTTAAATCCAATTTGAATCACAAATTCTCCCCCGATCACAATTATCAAATCATTTGAGAGTTGTGATCTCTATATATTTAAATTGATTTTGAAAGATTTTAAGGAGAATTGTGACTTGATTATGAAAACGTTTTAATTGATTTTGAAAGCTTTTAAGTAGAATTGTGACTTTAAAATCCATTGATTAAACATGCATGATTATCTTTTGAAAACAATTGTATGACGAATAACCTTATGATTTAATTGAAATCATTCTCCCCCTCAATCAATGACATAATTTGTTGATTGAGAGATAGATGTTTTTGACAGACGTTAAGTCCAGATGATTTTCAAAAATAGAGTCCGAGTTATTTTTCGAAGAAATTAGTTTTCATTAGATAGTAAGTATTTGTTTATAGAATTAGAGCAAGAGATTTGAAAACCAAGATAAGGCATGGCTCTGTTCTTTCATTGAAGAGCGGGTTACTGCCTGAAATGACAATAAACCATGGTTTTACTTACTAAAAAAATTTCTTTCTCTCAAATTTTTTATTTTATTTTTTTTAACATTCGAATAACATCTAAAGTCCTGTGTCATTCTTTGAATGACAACACAAAGACCGTAGATATTATCGAATCAAGGAAAACATGACAAAAGGACAATATTTTTGGAGTTTTTGAAAGTTTTCTATTTTTCTATTTGCTTTTTGAAGGTTTTGTAATTTTGTATTTTGTTTTTCGAATAGATATTTACAAGAGATAGATGAAGGAAAACCTTTTACTCCTCTTCTTCCTCTTGAAGGCGTTTGAGTGTTTCGGTTGTAGGCTCTTAAGACCAAGTCGTGGAAGGATAAACTCAAAACGTTCTCTAGGAAGAGCTTTGGTGAAGATGTCTGTTAACTGGTATTCAGTCCTCACAAAGTATAGTTCCACCACACCGTTTTCAACTTGCTCCCTAATGATATGATGTCGAATGTCGAGGTGCTTTGCTCTTGAGTGTTGTACGTTGTTGCATGAGAGAGCAATAGCACTTTTATTATCACAGTACAGAGGGATTTTGTTGAATTCAAAGCCATAGTTAGATAATTGGGATCTCATCCATAGAATTTGAGCACAACAAGATGACATGGCTATGTATTCAGCCTCTGTATAGGAAATAGAAGTACTCATTTGCTTCTTTGAAGTCCAGCTCACAAGCTTATCACCCAAAAGCGAGCACCTCGGGACGTGCCGGCGTGTATCTTGACATCTGCATGATCGGCATTTGCATAGGCATTAGTGACATACCGGTGTCCTTCGGGTACCAAAGTACCATGTTGATGATTCCTTGGAGATACCGAAAGACCCGTTTAACTGCTTCAAGGTGCTTTTTGGTAGGCTTAGCATGGTATCTAGCACACATACAAACAGCGAACAAGATGTCTGGTCTACTTGCTGTGAGGTACATCAGGGATCCGATCATGCTACGATATTTCGTTTGGTCTACCATGATCCTGAGTGGTCCTCATCCAGTTTAGTACGCTCAATCATGGGAGTGTCAACAGGTTCACAAGAATCAAATCCAAATTTCTTTAAAATCTCATTTGCATATTTAGATTGATTAATAAAAATGCCTCCGGGACTTTGTGAAATTTGTAATCCCAAGAAAAATGACATTTGTCCCATCATTGACATTTGAAATTTAGAACCCATTTCATTTGAAAAATGGTCACACTCATTGGGGTCAGTCGAGGCAAAGATAATATCATCAACATATATTTGAACGTGAATTAAATGTTTGCCCGACTACTGGTGAACAATGTCGGATCAATTGCTCCTTTCTTTGAATCCGAAGATAGAAGAAACTTTGACAGCGTATCATACCATGCTCTAGGAGCTTGCTTCAAACCGTAAAGGGCTTTTTCAAGCGATAGACATGAGTAGGATGCTCTGGATTCACAAAACCCTATGGCTGGCTGACGAAAACCACCTCTTTCAAATCTCCATTCAGAAAGGCGGTTTTCACATCCATCTGATATACAACCATATTCTTGCTAGCAGCATTAGCCAAGAAGATTCTGATTGCCTCAATACGAGCAACTGGAGCAAATGATTCTTCAAAGTCAATACCCTCTTCTTGACGGTATCCTTTTGCAACCAATCGAGCCTTGTTCTTTAAAACATCACCATGCTCATCAAGTTTTACTTTGAAGATCCATTTTAGAGCAATGATCATGGCACAGTCAGGAGCATGTACTAATTCCCATACATCTAGTTGATCAAACTCATGAATTTCTTCTTGCATGTCATTGAACCAACTGTCTTCATTCATGGCGGTTTTAACATCTTTTGGTTCGATCTTAGAGAGTACGGAGTTGAAGAAGCACCATAAGGCATCGGTTGCAAATTGTTTCCGAGTGGATCTTTGGGCGAGAGGTTTCCAATGATGTTGTCCAATGGATGATCATGTGTCCATTTCCTAAGGTGTTCATGCGGTTGTTGTTGAGGAATGAAGTAGCGAATCGATTTCTCTGATGAAGATGGTTCTGATGATGATTCAGGAGAAAATATGTTTTCAAATAGAGCATCTTCAGGAGTAGCAAAGGGATTAACTTCATCGAGTGCGAAACAATTCCATGATGTACACTTGATGATTGAAGGTTTGTTGATGAAGCGAGTGATCGATGTGGCGCTTCTTGACTTAATGACATCGAAAGCTGAAGGGTTAACTTCATTGACAGGGCTAGAAGCAGCCTCTGTTGTTGGAATTGACATATCATTGGAATTTGGCTCATAATGTTCATCAAACATTGGATCAAACAATTTCTTCAAATCATCTTCAGATGGAGGTACATATGGAGTTACTGGAGATGAGTTTGGTATAAGGGATGAACCAATTGGACTGTTTTGAAGTGCGGGTCCAGAACTGGATTGTCCAGGAGCCATAGGACCGGTCAGATCATCAAACGTAATGTGAATTGTTTCCATGATATTTCGGGTTCTTTTGTTGAAGATTCGGTATCCCTTTTTGTTTGGTGCATATCCTACAAATACTCCAATGTCCGCTTTAGCCTTAAGTTTGCCTAAGTCTTGACCCTCATTAGTTGGATAACACAATGCACCAAACACCCGAAGAATTGAGAGATTAGGTTTTCTATTGTGGACAAGTTCATATGGAGTTTTTCCATGAGCAGTGTGAATTAGGGATCGATTTTGAGTGTAGCATGCAGTGGTAATTGCTTCAGCCCGAGAAACATTGGAACCTTTGAGTAAATCAGCATTGTTCTTGCGGCTTCCACAAGAGTTCGATTTAGTCTTTCAACTACACCGTTCCGTTGAGGAGTTCGTGGAACACTTCTTTGATGACTGATTCCAACACTTTCACAAAACTCACTAAGTTGTTTATTAACAAACTCAGTTCCATTGTCTGTTCGGATGATTCTGACAGTTTTGTTAAGTCGAACCTGCAGCTGTTTGATAAGTTTGATGATGATATCAGAGTTTCATCCTTTGTCCTTAGGAACTTAATCGGTGAATCGAGAGTAATCATCAACCACAACTAACACGTATTTCTTCCCAAAGATATTCTGCACTCTCATGGGTCTACATAAGTCCATGTGATTTGTATGAAGAACTTCGTAGAGTTTGTAGGTTTGGGTTTGTGGGCATACTTCTTGCTTTTTCCTAATTGGCATGCTGAACAAAGATGATCCATTTCATACTTTAGTCTAGGTAAACCTACAACTAAGTCCTTTTTGGAGAGATCATTGATGGTGCCAAAGTTCAAGTGATTGAGACGACGATGCCATAACCATGACTTTGTTTTGAAGCCTTTGACAACAAGCAAATTGGAGAAGACTTCATCATATCTTCGATAGAGATGGTGTATAGATTTGAACCACGTGTTCCTCTTAAAAGTTCCTTACCATCAAGTTCTCTAACGAAACAAGTATGTTTTCTAAATGCCACTTCTAGATCGAATCACGAATTGACCAACGAAAATAAGTTATGACCAAGACCTTCTACGTAATATACCCTGGAGATAACACTATCACCAACAACATAATCTCCATAATCCATAATAGCACCAAAATGATCATTCCGAATCTACAGTTCGATGAATTTACTCACGAAGTTCATGAGCCGTGACCGGTCTCGGTCATATGCTTGGAAAGCCTGAGTCCGGTACCACGAACGATTTGAACGATCTGCAGTTGAACACAGACAAAAATGGATAACTGGATAATTGGGATCCCCATGCAAGAATGGGTTCCACTTGGTTAGTAACAGTGATTGGAACACCCACATCAGAAGTAGAAACCATGGAACCATTAGAAATAGATGCAGTGCTAGTGTCCATATTTGACCTATTCAAAGTATGTTCATTTCTTAAGGAAATAGTTCTACCAGTAGGCATCCATTTTCTAGTGGGTATTGATTTAGCAACTTTAAGGCAAAGCTCATTAATCTTACTGCCAGTAGGTATCCATTGATAACTTGTTTTACTAAATTTCCTTCCTGTGGGTTTCCACTGTTTTCTAACTTTCTTTCGCCTTTGCCTTTTAGCCTTCTTAGCTTGACTTTTAGCATTAACAATTTTATCAGGCCATTTGACAGCATTAGACAAAACATTCACACCACATTCATGATTAGTAACAGAAATCAAGCAGTCATCATTACATGGTTTGCGAATAGAAGCAGAATTCGAATTATTACAGATGCGCTTATAGCTAATACTAGAATCAACACGATTCATTTTTTTCAACTCAAACTTAATATTCCTAGGATGATCTTCTACTCTCTTCCAATGCACATTCTTAGCTTGCGAGGTCCTATGTTGCTTGGTATTGCACGGAGGCTTTGACCGCTTGCTTTAATGTCACTGATTACTCTGTAGAGGGAATTATGGGAACATTAGTTGGTTGATCTACTTTTTGCATTCCTGAACTAGATGTGCGGGGATCTGAACTACTTGAAGGCACATTAGTGTTCACTTTCTTAAATTTGGGCATAGAATGATTTGTATGCTTGGCACTGGGCATGGAACAAGGCATCACAGCTTTGCCTTTTGCACCCAAGGATTTAGGACATGTTGCAATTACACATTCTAGCAGCTCTTGAGATCGTTTGGCCTGAATGCAAGCAAACCTAATTTCTCTATCAAGCGGTTTATTAATGAAATCCTCTTCAACAATCTCACGGAGACATTCTAGACTATCCTTAAGGTGAGCACAATAGTCATGAAACACAGTTTCATTATTCCTAAGATGAGGAGGAATGTATTTAACTTGATCACAGTGTATTTGCAGTCCGAGGATGACTTTGATGCAACATTCTCATTAAAAACAAGTGGCAGTTTCCCATTTTCCTGACTCCTCAGATTCTCAATTTCTTTTTGTAAAGACGTTATTTTTTCGTTGTTTTGGTCACGAATGACTTTCATTGAATCATATAACTCTTTAAAGTGTCATTTAACTTTTTCATTTTCTTCTAGAAAACTCTCGTTTTCCTTTTGTAAGGCATGAACTAAGTTTTGAAGATGAAAAGTTTGAGAGTACTGAGAATCTAAAGGAGGAGGCATTTGGGATCTAGTCACATTGTTCTTTTCACCCTTTAATTGAGAGATTTGGGCTTTCAACTTTCTGATCGTGTTGCAATGAGCTCGAATCTGTTCATCACGTTTGCTAATTTCAAAAACTGCATCAAATTCAGGAGCATCCAAGGATGTCTTGATATTTGAGGTTTTAACATTTTCTTTCAGATGTTGATATTTTAATTGCAAAGCAAGATGCTCAACTTCCAATTTAGAAAACTGTTTTACCAGGTTATCATGATCATCCTGTTCAACTTTATCATGCAGTTTAGATTTAGTTTTTTCAAGCTCAATGACACGATCATGGGAGACTTTCCGAGCAACAGATAATTCATGAAATTGAGAAGCATTAATGGAACAATTTGTAGCCGTGTAAAACACATCTTGAGCAATACATTCAGAAATAAGATTCTCATTCAAGGTATGCAAGTTCTTCCTCTCAATCTCATTATATTTTAGTTCTCGCTCATAGTCACTAACCTCAACAATCATCGCATCAAATTCCTTTTCCATTTCTTTAATATCTAAGTCCACCCCTTTTTTAAGACTCTCAAATTGATCTTTTAATTGTTTGAAGAAAGGCATGACCTCGGTTAAATAGCATTCTTTGGTTTGTTCAAAACCCCTTTCCCCTTCAGTAATACCAGTGGGTGTGATCCTTTTCTTGCAGGTTTTCTCAAAATTAGCAAATAGTTGATAAATGACATACTGGCTGATTAAGGTCTTGCTCTTAGTGGGAATAGATCTTGGGACTAAATGCATTGGAGTATTGGGGGGATAAACAGTGGTAGGAGGCATTCTTCTACATGGGGGTTCTGTGCAACAAACTCATCAGCTTTTTTTATGTCCATATCCTTTTTCCAGAACACTTGTTCCGGGGTCAGTTGTGTTTGAGGTCTAAACTTGTTAAAGGCAATCCAATTGTCCTTAGCATAATTGGGTGTTTTATAGCTGATTTTCTTTTCTATGCACAAAGGGCTCTTAAGTTTTTCATCCAACTTCATTCTAGTGACTTCTTCTAGCTGCCTATCTTCCTCAGTGTTCTCAGCGCAAATAGGTTTCTGCCTAGGCTTAAGGATCTCATTACCATCATACAGTACCTTATGAGCTTCTCTAGCCTTTTTACAAGCCTCAGGGTTTGGTTCAACAACTAAGGCAACACTATGTTTGTCACTTAGAACTCTATGCTTAGTGATCATGTGAGCAGTCTGAATGGTGTTTCCTTGTACGTACAACTTATTTTCAAGCTTGTTTTCAAAGTCTTTAGATTAGAAAAGTCATTCAAAAGTTTTGTCTCCTTAGCACTAAATTCTTGCTTAAGCACTTTAACATTTTCTTGAAGTTCTTGTTTTTGCTTAGCAGTTTTAGAAAGCTTTTCTTGTAAGGAGTTTAACTCTTGTTTTAATACTTCTTCTCTAAAATTACTTTTTCTAATTATTGCACGCATTTGGTCGTCCATTTCCTGCTCACGGGTAGTTAACTCAAACTTAGCACCTTGTTCATAGATAGCAACTTGTTCCTTATAGGCATTGAGTTCAGAGGTAACAGAATCATCATGGGCACATGCAGTGTATTCATAAAAAATACAGTCATTATTGACTGCAGAAGATACATCACTTGGTACAATCTCACTTTCACTTTGAGCCACATGTTGATAATATGGGACAATATTACTATTTCCTATATTTTCAACATCTGAATCATAAGTTTCAAGAGATTGTACTTCATTATGTATCTTTTGCTCATCAACCTTATCTTACAGTTTTAATACCTCTGAGATGATTGATTCTTTGGATGGACCAGCCTGTTGCGGTGAAGGAACCTTAGGAGAGACCATAGGAGAGATCATAGCCATGAAGATTGTTTGGCGGTTGGTTCATCATCCACATCCGAATCATAAGCATCACAGTCAGCTACTTGACATGCATTTGGATTGTTGACCCATACCACGCACTTTGCTCATCTACATTAGCATCATATGTCTTAGCATTCCCTTCAGCAAGAAACAACAACTCCTCTTCATCCAAAGTTGCTCCGTTGTCCTGAGCTTGCACAAGCAGAATCTTGTCTCTGAAGTATTACGCATTCGAGGACGTTTTGGAGATGTACAGTTCCTTGCAATATGTCCCTCACCACCGCAGTTGTAGCATTTGATTAGCTTTGCTTGACCTTGATTCCCAATCCTTCCCCGATTTTGATTAGCAGCATAACCTCTACCAGCTCCACCTCTTCCCTGTTCACACTGCCTTTCTTGAACTGGTTGCACCATAACCTTCCCATCTCGGACAGTTGCTTGATTGTGTGGATTGGATGTTTGTTATGAGGTTATTGTTGGTGTGTGGAAGAGAGTTCATGTTTTGACTGACCATGAGAGATAGTTGATTAATGAAGTTTTCCATGAATGTATTTGGGTCGGTGGCTTATATGCTGGATCCGGGATGAGTTTGTAATTACCATCACCCATGGGAATAACTTCTGAGGCTTTGGTGGTAATACCAACATTGGTGTAGAAGGTTGTAGAATCATTTGGTGAGCTTGTTTCTCCCTGATTTGTTTTGAATTGTTCAAGAATCCTTTTTCAAACATGGCATGTCTCTCATTCTGAAGAAGAAAGGCATACAGTTGCTCATAATTTGTGTTCTTCAATCCTTTGGTTAGCTTCACAGAGGTGACAAACTTGTGCCATTCTGGATTCATGTTGTTTACAAACTTTGAGTTCAGCAGAATATTTGGGATAGTCATCTTAATATTCCTCATATCATTCACCAGTTTGTGGAATCTCACGTAAAATTCATAGACACTCTCTTACGGTTTCATCTTAAAGTGCTCAAACTCATCATACAGTTGAGATTCTCTGTGTTCTTTAGTCAATTCGAACACTGAGAGAAGCATCTTGACATTATCCCAAAGCGCCTTGGCCGGTGTTGTGATTGATCGCTTGTAGATGTCTTTTGGAAGACCACTGAAGTATGATGTTTGAAGCCCGATGTCGTGTCGAATCTCTTTTTCTCCTTATCACTGAGCTCATCATACGTCTTTGGTATGTCCAATCCAAAGATCATGGTTCCATCTGCAGCAGTATCAATTATATCTCTTGTAGTCTCAACCTGATATGGTCCTTCATCAATGGATTTGAGAATGTTGACCCCATTTTCCTTTCCAAGACAGTACAATCTATTCTTTGAGCCCAAGAGTCGTAGTCGGCCTGTCAAGCATAGGTGGACGAGTATCACGAACCGGTGCTTGAACATCCTCAGCAACAGTGGAGATGATTGTAGGTACGTTGGTAGGCATGTTAACAGATTACACGGGACTTTAAAACTCTATGATTAAACCGGGAAATAGATTCTTTCACGGGATATTACTGAATCAAGAGAAAACCGTATTACAAACAATAATTCAACCAAGTCACTAAGTGTAACACCCCAACCCGACAAGGGTAAAGATATCACAATACGGTTTCATATCAGAACTTTAAATAATATACAATAGCGAAAGCCTTACAAAAATACTCAAAAGAAAACATAAATAACTAAACTTCAAAATAAATCTAAGATCTCTATAATCGAATCTTGCTCTCGCCTCTACTCTCAACCCAGTCGCTATCCCATAATCTCATCTTGAATGCTTAAAATACAAAAGAAAATGCGGCTGAGCTTACAAAGCCAGTGAGCAGATATAACGAAACAAAAACTAAACAAAACAAATATACAAATGACAAAATCAAAATAAAATGATAATGAGGAATCTTTTAGGATTAGCGGAAGCACAAATATCACGAAATCCAAACAACCACATAACAAGTTAAACATCTCATAACACATTAATGACACAAACACAAACACATCAGAACAACCAAACACTTAACATATCAAGAATAATGATTACTTATAAACCAAACGAAAAGTCTAAGGCTAACAGAAAACACTTTCTAGAAAATAAACATGGCATTCAACAAATTAATTAACCTTCACTTAACACACTCAAACAATATCGCAGCAACGGAAACAACATTCAAATCATGGCAGTCTCACAAGCAAATAGAAAACATATTAAGCAAACCATAATTAGATAGACAGGACAAAACATAGCATAACCATTAGCAATTATCAAAAGCAGGATATTATAAGCTAAAAGCAGTTCTCGGATCAAATCCTAACATCAACGGTGTTAAAACATGGCAGGTCGCATAGGCAAATAAAACATTAACGTATAATCAAAGTTCACAAAATTAACCCGAACAAATTATACATGCTAAATTTATAGAATACTCACTTTCACATTAGCACATTCATTCCACAGATCAACAATTCACATAACGATGAACCAACATGACATCGAGATAACAAAGCATGCGAATCATATTAAAACATATTAATCATAACCTAGCATAGTAGACGGTAGTTACATAAACATACAAAAGCATACACATAGATAATAACATATAATAACCCGACACATAATTATTAACACTTGAACATACCGAATCATAATCAGAATACTTAACATAGAATTAACAGATAAAGATCTAGTTAACTACCACGAGCCCAAAACATATCATATCAAAAACATCATAACTATATAGAAACAATCTCAAAATAATTCGGAGTAGCTAGCTCCCAGAGTTTTATGAAGATGAGTATTGCACACGACATCATTCACTTAAACAAATCATATCGAGACAACAGTCGGATCTAGGATGCATCCATACGCCCCACAAACATATATTGGTCATATAATATAACTTGAGCTCATACTAGATAACAGATAAGGGCGTGGCGAACTTCACTCTTGCCCTAGAGTCATGTCAGAGGTGCATCACTGACACGGACATGGAAACCCCATGACTAGTTAATAATTGGCTCGGGTGTCAAACTAACTTAGGTCAAACCGAATTTCAATTATGACACAAGTCTTAATCAAACACAAGGTTCAGCAAATACATATCAATAACTCATATCATAAGGTTCATACTCAAATATACTAAGATTCAACAATTATGCATATCAAAGTCTTCCTATCATAAAGTTCAAATCAGACATTGCATGGTTCAATAAAACATAAGTTCAGATAAGCAACAGGTCACACAATCAGGAAAGGGTTCATAGCAATGGCATCGGAAATCCTAATACAAAAGCTAACGAAAAGAAAACGTTATAAGAAACCTTCTTGAAAAGGTCGAATATACTGTACCTTAAAGCAATGAGAGAAAAGCAAACGAATGTAGGAATACGAAGATGTAATGTCGCGTCTCCTTCAACGAATCTACACGGATTATGATTGATTTAATACTTATTAGCATCATTAATGTTATAACAGATTAATCTCATTAATATTCTTAGAGTTGTCAAAATATTCTCATTTTTAGTGACAGACGGAATTCCAACATTTTAGAGTATTAATCATTAATTTGCCAAACTTATGGGTTACAAATGATAAATGGTAAACTTAAGGGTTTAATATGATAAATATCTTATTTGAGGACTTATATGATCATCATTCAAAGTATAAGGTTTATAAATGTCAAGAACGGATTTTAGGACTCTCTTTCAAAATAGTTTACACAAGCCTTGATAACTTACATGAAATAACGAATTTGCACATTTAGCTTTTAACCCTAATCAACTTCCTATTTAGGTTCTAGGGTTTCCCATACTCTTTAATATTACTAAATACGCATTAAATTCACATGTTACTTCTTTCAATGATTTCCACTTTGACTTAGAACGTATATGATAAACAAACCGAAGATATCTCAAAACTCATGCATGCCTCTACAAAATCAACTCACACTTGTCGAACCCATAATTACTCAGAATTACATATTACACTTTTGATATCTTTAATTTCACGATCTAACCTTATATTATCAGATTTTACCATTTTAGCCCAAAGGTTTTAGAATTTACAAAACATACCCTTTCCAATTTAATAACAATTCAAATGGCCCTCTAAGTATCCAAAATTACACGTTTAACCCCCACACTTATTTTATACTTTTAGTACATGTATTTTCTTGTTTGAAATAACCCTTAAGTTTCATAATTTACAAAACCAACCTAAAACTTTTATTTAGAACCGAAATATGCATAATTCAAGTACAAACCCTAAACCTAGGTTTAACCCATCATTAGTTCATCATTACTACTGCATTAATTACCCTTAATTATAACAAGCAAGCCCTAATTTTTATAAACCCTAATCGTTCTTTATTATTATCTTCCCTTTTTCATACGCTATTGAACAATAAAACCCAAGACAAATCACACAAGCTTCGAATTCATGAACTTGTATTTTATTCAGGTCTTATAACATATAAGAGTCTCCAGAAAATTTAGATCATGGTCCCAAAATTTATTATACGCTCGTTCTCTAGTTTATACGTTTTTAGGGTTTTAATTCAAAACAATTCCATACAACTTGTTAAATATGCATGACTAATTTTTACAGGTTCTATATGACTTGTAGGACTGAAAATAATATTGGAAACATACCCTTGATGAGAATCGAACGTTTAGAACAAAAGAACACACAAATTCCAATCGGTAAAACCCTAATCGACCCAGAAAATAACCACGACCAAACCAGCACCTTAGGACCTCGAACCAGATTTTTAACACCTTCTTTACCTTCAAAATCGTCCAAGAAAAATAGCTTTTAGCCTTGGAAACTGAATGTCGAATTATGTAGGGTTTTCTTAGGTCGTTTTTAGTATAATCGGTTATTAGGGATTTAGAATAAACCGTATAATGTGTATTTATATGTTTTACCAATTTTCTTGTGGGCTTAATATTATAATGGACTTAAAATAAATGGGATCTTAATTTTATAAATTTGTATTGGGCCTTTATTAATTTAATTCTTTTATAAAACGTAATAATTACATTCGGCTATATATAAAACACAAAACTGATTTTATAAAATTATAAACTATAAAAAATAATCTTTACAAAGTCTTTAAAATTTATTTGGATCATATGTGATATTTCTTAATAATTTTCTGAATTTACATAGCTTGTTTGGTATTCTTTAAATTAATTATTCATACTTTTTGATCATAGGGGTATTTTGGTCTTTTTGTGAATTTTAGAAATTCAGGTTTTACACTAAGAAACCTTGAGCCAAGTCGCTAAGCACCAAGTTTCAAAGTATTATGAAATCAAGTCGCTATAATGTCAAGTCGCTAAGACACCAAGTCACTACGAATTTTGATGACGCAAGTCGCTAAGCACCAAGTCACTAAGTAGTCAAGTCGCTAAATAGCAACTCGCTAATGTCCAAGTCGCTAACACCAAGTCGATAAGAAATTTAAGTACAAGTCGCTAACAAAATTGAAAGCAAGTCGCTACCTTCACCAAGTCGCTACCCGTAGTGGAGAATCCACTAAGTGTACTGTTTGTCGGCTTGTCTCAATAGACAAGTCGCTAAGCTCAAATCGCTACCACTTCAACTACAACTCGCTACAAACTTACAAAGCAAGTCGCTACCAAGATTAAAAATCCGTGACTCAAGTCGCTCGCAAGAATATCTCAAAAACACCACTTTTCAATCCAAAAACAACCCAACCACGATGCTTCAAGCCTTCCAAATCAAAACCTAAACACTTATGATGATCCTAAACACAAAAGTACAATCAAAATTAAACCTTTAACACTAGAAATGAACCAAATGATGTAAAAACCACTAAACTTTTTCAAACTCAAAAACCACCTAAAAACCACTAGAAATCCAAGGATATGTAAGAGATGATCTAACCATGGCTCTTGATACCAATTGTTATATATTGGATTTCACATACACATCATAACACAAACACAAGTAGGCGTATAGATGATTTTCTAGAAAGAAAAATCTTATTATGAGCTCCAACTCTCTACCTTGGGAGGTAGATAGTATTTATAGTCTTTACACAAAACACCACCTAACGGGCTGTGGATCAGGCATACAGTGGGTAAAGACCCGTCCTTGCCGAAGAGTATGATGATGCAGGCAATGCCTTGACCGCTTCAGAGATCCCCTTCCTTGCCGAAGTGTCGAAGGACCAAGCGGCCTCTATTGAGGACCTGCTGGCCAAGAAGCCAAGGAAAGTCCAGCCTCCATCCCCTTCGAAGAAGACTCCCTCTCCAAAGGTTCCATCCCGGGCTCTGGCGATCCGACCCATTCCAAAGTTTGATGAAGGCTACCATGTGGTAGTAATTTGATCCCGTGGTGGTATGTACCCTGTTTAAAACAATTTGTCTATGTCCTTTCCAGGCTATATGCCTGATGAAACAATTAACATTTGGTGCTTGTGGTATAGGCTTCGGCCTAAGACAATATTTTGTTTGCATGGATCGTTAAGGCTATGGCCTGTTTAAACTAGTTAAACTAGTCATTAATTAATATCTACTTTAAAGCCACTATGGGTTTTATTTTGCCATGTGTGATTCTTCTCTTTATATTTTACTTGTGCGTAAAAAAAATTTACAACCTATGGCGTATGGTAGATGCATAGCCTCATTGTGTGTAATTACTTCACCAAGAATATAGCAATCGTATAATTTGACTGATGACAGAGGGTTGCGACCCAATCTATCTTGATCCTTTGGGCAACGAAAGGCTTAAAATACCTTAAGGCCATATAGGAAAGTTAATGTTAAGTTGAGATGGATGTTATGCATATGAGCAAGACATGTTGTTAGTCTTTGTACATCCCTTCGACATTGAAACTTATAAAAGCAACTTGGTGGACAAATCTTTGTTGTATTGAATGAAATAAGAGATTTGAGGGAAATGCGTTATATCATTAAGTGGGTAGGGAGGATTACATCATTTTAAGAAATGAATACTAGACGCCGACCATTAATGCCTCTTTCCCCAAGTGAAAAGAATGCAAATACATTGATTGCAAGCAAAGTAAAAAATGTCCTTGGACATTGTAAGTTTCATACGTAGAACTTACAAAGGGTAGTGACGTTCCAAGTTCTATCAATAGCGTCTCCATCCATGTTTTCTAGCTTGTAGCCTCCGTTGCCATATGCTTCCTTAACAACGTAGGGCCCTCCCATGTAGGCTCTAGTTTACCCTGGTACTTTCGCTTTACTTGCGCTGTTAAGTCGGAGGACAAATTCCCTTGGCTTGAAGGTCGAAGGCCGAACCCGACTGTTGTAGTACCTTTCAATCTTTTGCTTATGGATAGCCTCCCTGATTGAGGCTATTTCCCTTCGTTCTTTGAGTAGGTATAGGTTGCTACAAAGTCTTTCTTCGTTGTCTGCTACTTCGAAATTCATGACCCTACGTTTTGACACTTACTTCGAAGGGATGGCTTCCGTGCCATATATCAAGCTAAAAGGCGTTTCCCCATGGCTTGACTTTGAGGTAGTTCATCTACCCAACCGTGGTGACTGTATCCCAGCCTTCATTCTATGCCTTGGATGATGTCCCTGTTAGTAACTTCCACTTGTCCGTTACCTTGAGGATGGTAGACGGAAGTGAAAGATTGTTTTATGTTCAGGCCTCTACAAAACACTGGGAATACCCCTTCGGAAAACATTATCTGAGATGATGATATGGGGTACTCCGAACCGACAGATAATGTGTTCCCATACAAACTTTTCCATGTGCCTTCCTGTGATGGATGCAAAAGGCTTAGCTTCCACCCATTTCGTGAAGTAGTCAATGGATACGACCAAGAACTTTACTCCTCCTGGAGCAAGTGGTAGAGGACCTACGATATCTAGTCCCCATTGGCTGAAAGGCCATGCGGACATCACAGAGGTCATATCTTGTTTTGGCATCCTCGGAACCCTTGAGTGAACTTGACAAGCTTCACACTTCTGGATGATTTCTACTGCGTCCCTGTGCATCGAAGGCCAATAATTTCCAATCCTCATGATCTTAGAAACAATAGAGCGAGGTCCTGCGTGAAGCCCGCAGGATCCTTCGTGCACTTCTTGAATGATGTTGGCGGCTTGCCTCGGTCCCACACAATGAAGCCATGGAGACAAAAATGACCTTCGATATAGGTAGTTCCCCATGATTCTATACTATGGTGCTTTGATGCGGACCTTTTGAGCTAGTTTCTGATCCTCCGGCAGTATACCACTTATCACATATTCTCTTGTTGGAGTCATCCAATTTGATTCTTCCTCCAGTATTACGTCAGACACCTCCTTTTGGATGATGGACATGTCTGCCAACACTTAGACCAGAACCTCCTTAGTTAAATGAGCAAAT